>CAWVRF010000709.1:0-143000 GCA_963932465.1 Maratus speciosus
TATATATTTTTTATAATTATTCTTATAATAAACCATTTTCTCTACTTAATGTTGTGAAAATGCTAAAAATCTGCGTTATCTGAAGGTTCCATTGAAACATCAATTTTTCTTACATAACTTTTATAAATATTACCATGCTGCATCCTATCTACTTTATGTATTGCTTAGAAAACATTAAAAATGAGCCCCATCTCAAAATTTTGTTGATTGTCTACATGAGGTGTTTGCAAATAATGTACCTAAAAATAAAAATGTACTTTAATTACTTGCGTATAAACCGCGGCTAAAATAAATCTGTTCTAAACCAGAAACTTTACTTAATAAATAAAGGCAAATAAATACCAACTGGAAATAAGTTACATTTTATTAAATAAAATTTCTGGTAGGAAACAAAGTTATTAACAGCCTAGTCTGTTTGCAAAGAGCCGGGTTTTTCAAATAGCTTATGATATATATATAGCAACAATTTTAGAATAAATGAATTAAAATAATATTCAATATATAGAGAAACAATTTTTGAAGAAAGGAATTAAAATGCAATAATCAGGGAAAAAAATCTGTTTGTATTACTGTGTATTATTGTCACTTTAAACAGCATTTTAAACAGAAAGTCCGATTTTTAATACGCCATTCATTTATATTTGTATTAGGATACATAAATCTCGCAATTTCATAACAAATGAATGACATCTCTTAATTTATGATGTATCTTGATCAAATATAAAATAATGAAGAATTAACCTCCTCCCACATTTTTTTTTCTGGATTAAACAAACACACGTTAAAAATCATTTTAAAACTTCTATTTTAAAAAGCTTTATCTTCTTTTTACAAAGCTCGCATCCATACGTCCGATAACGCGTATGTTGTACTAACTGGTAACTCAAAACCATGAAAGTAGAGTAGAAGGAGAACAATGACGATGTTCCCGCTTTTGACCCTAAAGGCGGTACCGAGTATGGCGGCCATTTCCGGATTCCGGCGGACGGCGACCGGTAAATGTGGCGTCCCCTACATCCTGTTTCGAAATTGAAACTTCGAATAAACGTAAACAAAGCTCCAACAACCAGAATTTCGACGCATTTCAGACACATTTCGTTAGATTTTAGTAATGTATTTTCACCCCCGATTGTGCTGTTTTCACGCTAAATTCCACATTAATCATTGTTTATAATCTTAAGGATTTCATTTCAGTATCTTTGTGTAGTGATTTTTTTTATTGATATATTAATAAGGATAGTTCAAAAGGTTAATTTGTGGCATGGGATTTTAAAGGCTTTTTATCTTTTTGTCATTCTTTTTTCGTAAATATCTCTTTAAATATTCGAAAATTATTACTTTTCACAGCAAATATGAAAATTAGCTTTTATCAACTCATTAATATAATTGAGTTGTTGACAAGAGAGATCGTTACATTTATGCATGTCATACATCAATTGACCAGTTCCATTAATGTGTTACAAAGCAGTTTTAACCAATTTTATTAATTTAGATATTGCAACTTTATATCTTAGCATCTCTCCCAATAAAAATCGCAAATTAACTGTTTTAAAATTTCATATCTTTCTTTTTAAAAAGTTTCTTTTTTCTTGTGTGTAATTTTTATATCTGCTTAAAAAAAGAAAGGGGGGAAAAAAGCAATATTGAATTTAGACATATTTTTCCGAGAGAGGGAAATTCTGCAGCTCCAGGGAGGGGGGTGGGGGTGCAAGGCCCACCACTTGTTCCTTCTTTCCAAATAAAGAAGTGTCAAGACTGCAAAAATTACTCTTCCAATATTAACAAGTATAAGATTGAAAAAGTAAGAATCCATTGAAATTGGGCCAATCATTTAAGTTATAAACTAATTTTCATATTTATTTTTAATATATAAGAATAAATTTGCTTAAAATGTCATGCAACTTTAATTTTTTCCCGTCCCGTGCTAGGAGATGCAATTGTAATATTTTCAAAAGAGGCATTTTTCAATTCAAATTTCTGCTTTTTAAGTTAGAGTTCATGGTTAATTATCATAATTAGTTCATGGTTAATAGTTTCATTCATGGTTAATTATCAATCAGCATTTTGAAATCCTTGATGCATTTCTTTTGTGTCAGATTTCAATGAATCGTCTCAATACTTTTTGTTGCAATTTAATTGTCGATCCAAAAATGTCTTTTATATAGTGAAATATTTTAATTATAAATTACACATTTCTAAGTGTGTTTTAATTAATTTTAAAGATGTTTAATTGAGTTCCAACTAGAGATGGGAATGCTCGGAAAAAACCGGTTTTTTTCAGTTTTTTTCCGCAGGTCTATTTTTTAATTTTTCCAATTTGGAAAAATTGAAATTTCATTTATAAAATAATGTAGTCAAAATTTTATAATCGCTACATTCTGATACTTTTATTTATATTTTTTTCATGTTTAGTGTCCCTCATGAAAATCTTAACATGAAAAATCTTATTCTTAAGCAGGGATCTCTTTAGAAAGAACTTTAATCCCTTAAAAATAAAACATTGCTTCAAAATGGTAAAATGAATATCGATTAAAATGATATTTCAAAATCAATATAAACAAATGATAAATTTTAGAAGAGCAGAAGAGTAACTTAGATTAACTTTGAAAACTGACAGACTTCGGAAACCATTGAGGAAAACACATGCTATTCAGAAACCATGGAGGAATAACATAAATGGAGATGAACTCAAATAGGAATGTTGTGAAGAAATCGATATAACAGATTTAATCGATTCTCTTCACAACAGCAAAACCCGAACTGAACACGACAACAATTTTTCTATTGACCCTAAACCGAAACACTTCAACCCGAACACGACTCGACACAAAAAAGATCCATAATTTAATACAGTTATGAAAAAATAGTCAGCAAACATATCTGTAATATCAATTCTATCTTCTATGTAGAAAATAAACACGTAAAGCGACTCATTCAAATTTAAATATATAATTTTTCATGTCAAACAATAACTTAGACATTCTTTTTGTAAAATTGAGCTAATTCCAGCTTGGCTCGTATGTAGTGTTGTCAGGTCAAACAGCGGGACAGAGAGAAAATTACATTTAAAAAATCAAAAAACCTGACCGCGTAAAAAGCGAACTAATTAATTATTTCTCATCAATATTAAGCTCTTTTTTTTTATATTACTTACCTATTTTTTTTATTCACTTGTGTTGGTGACTTTCAAGTTGTTATTGATTGTTAGTTCCTATCTATAAACACTGTTTTGATGAGGCCTATAGATGTCTATGATGGTTAGAGTTGCAGTAAAGCTAGAGATCTTACCTACACAACTTCCAGGTTGTGTCCTATTTAAACGGAGCTTCTGACTGTAAAATAATCAATGAAACGTCGTCTTCATTTTGAAAGATCAATCCAATGATATGCCACTCAATATGGTGCGTAATTTTTTTTTCATGTCTACCGCCATTTTGAATTTTTTAAATCAAATCTAGCCTATAACCATCGGACGGTTAAGACGAATCGATAGAGACCTTATTCATTAAAATCCATCCAGCCGTTGGGGAGGTTTCGAGGGTATAAAGAAATCCACATACCCAGATACGCGTGAAACACATAAACCTTCTTGGCAGTCGGATAAAAAAAGCCGGACAGACGCTTGAAAATCGAGACATTTTAAGCACTACAATAAAACCTGTTAAAACGGAACCATTCTAATGGAATAACGCTTTAAACTGAAAATTTTCGCAATATCGGCTAAAACAGGCTAAGATTGTCTAAATTAGAAAGTTCTTCCAATTCTTTGTCGTTCTATCTTAACAGGTTGCTGTATTCAATAGCTTCCTTTCATCGTATTGAATGTAAGTGAATTATACTTTATCCATAAAGGAATGGTGTGAAATTAATTAGTCGAACTAGAGTTTTCTAAATAATTAACAGTAATTTTATGACAATAATGCTCACTTTACAAATACCGCGTTTTATTATTTTTTTCATTATTTTTTCTTTCAGCCGTTTAAGAAAAAGCGCAATTATTACATACAATCCCAAGAAAACATTTCGTCAAACGTAAAAAGCACAGGCAGCAAGTTGCCGGAACGCGCCTGTGGTTGGAACAGATTTTTCTGTTATTTGAAGAAAATTCCGTGTTTTGACTGGATAACTAAATAAACAATTAAATTTAAAAAATCAAAAAACCCGACTGCGTAAAAAGCGAACTAATTATTTCTCATCAATGTGAAACATTTTTTTTTTTTTCAATTCCTACTGTTAGCTCACACTCTCGCTATATATATCTTGTTCAAATTTTCAATCGTTAATAAAATACTTATTCATTCAATCAAGCTTAAATAAATTTTTTTAAACTTGTACTGAATGACACTTAATGTTAGTCCAGTTTTTTTTTCAAATATTAATTCATTAATTAAATTAAATTAATTAATTTTCAATAATCGAGAGAGCCTCCTTCTTGATCAAGGTTTTTTAAGACCGAGAGAGCCCTCTTCTTGATCAAGGCTTTACAAGCGCCACTCAAAAGAAAAGAAGAATGGGGAAAAAAAAAATTCTCTTATTGACCTAAGTAGAAATTGACTTAAAATATATTTTTTTATATTACTTGTTTCTATTACTTACCTATTTTTTTTTTATTTAATTGTATTGCTGACTTTTAAGTTGTGTTTAACTGTTAGTTCCTATCTATAAACACTGTTTCGATGAGGTCTATAGATGTCAAGGATGGTTAGAGTTGCAGTAAAGCTAGAGATCCACAATACATACACAACTTCCAGGTTGTATAATATTTTAACGGAGCTTCTGACTGTAAAATAGTCAATGAAACATCGTCTTCATTTTGAAAGACTTATCCAATGATAGGCCTCTCAATAGGGTGCGTAATTTTTTTTCGTCCCTACCGCTATTTTGTATTTTACGGCCGCCATTTTGAATTTATAAAAACAAAACCTAGCCTATAACCATCGGGCCGTTAAGACGAATCGATAGAGACCTCATTCATTAAAATCCATCCAGCCGTTGGGATGTTTCGAAGGTATAAAGAAATCCACATACACAGTTACGCGTGAAGCACATAACCATTCTTTTCAGTCGGGTAAAAAAGAGCTTCAGTTCGCGAACTTTTCGTGTTTCGGAGGAAAAGAGACATGCGTAAAAAATCAGTTTCTGATACAAAAAAGTAACATGTGGCACAGTTACGTGAACACCCCTGTGATTTGACGAAAATGCAACTTCAGATAATTTTTACGTTAAGGTTGTTCTCAACTGCTCTACTCAACAAGCGCAAAACGTTTTGACACATTTACAAATTCATTTTTTAACGAAAAGATATAAAAGTGGAAAACCTGACCAGGGAAGCGATTTAGAATCGAATTGTGTTTTCCATTTTTGGAGCCATCAATTACCTATTGAGTTAGAAGCGATTTGGATCACGTGACAAACACGTTTTTCATCCTTTCTTGACTAATTTTTCTCTTTTCGCGCGGAAATTCGGTTCAAAACGCCCACTTTGACACGCTTTTCTGAAAGATCTAATGCGTTTGCAAAAAAAAAAAAACCGATAAAACAGCTCAATGACATAGTTTCGGAACATCAACACCTGCTAGTTTCATGCATTTCCGAACAAAAATAAATTAAAACTTATGTCAGAAAGTTGCCCTTTTAGATTTGAGAACAATGGGCAAACCAAAACAGGAATTTTCGTGTTTTAATAATAATAATAAAAGCAATTGAAGAAACACCTTCAACTCACGTATTTTTTTTAGAATATTGATCGAAACCAGAGAGCATGATCCTCTAACTTCTGATAAGATACAGAATTTAAATCTGAGATTGAAACTGAAATACAAATTTCTGAAGAAAAATGTAAGTTAAAGGAAAACTTGTAAAATAGCTTTAGAATGTAAAAGTTCATTAATATCAGATCAATCATAAAAGACTTGTTAATCCTAAAAAAAAAAATCTTTAAATTCATGCTTACTTTGAAACAGTCAAAGTTTAGAGGTCTGCACGGGCCGGGCTCGGGCCTATTTTTATTCATGGCACTCGGGCCGGGTCGGGCCAAACTTCTTTTTTTCGTACCGATATAAGGCAGGTTTCATTCTTCCTAGGTCTTCATAAGCCGATATTTTTAGTGCTGTCTCGATCCAGCCTGTATGAAATCATTGTCTCGGTATGGCCTGGTCCATGCAAAAACCAGTAAAATTTGGCCCAGGCCAAAAATTTTTGCAAAAAGTGTATATATTTTTAAATCGACATTATTCTACAATTAAACATTAAAATTTATTCGTTTTAAAGAATAGTAGATTTCTAGGCAATAATATTAAAATACAGTAAAACGTGTGAAAAAGAACCAGCCTATGACGTAATCCTGTCCTATATGGAAAAATGTATTGATCCATGCAAAATGAATATAATAATACGTGAGAAAAGAATATAATACATTTACCCCTGCTAAGAAGGGAACTTGTTTAAATCACATTTTTTTTTTCTCTATGCGATGTCTTAGAAGATTTTACTGTATAGCATTTTTCAGATTTTTAAGTCTCCAATGCATAATTTTTTGATTAACGATATTAATTATAGCTGAAACATTAACATACAAATAGAGATTCATTAAAAAAATGTATATCGCAACCTTCTTTAAAAATGAAAATTATAAACATGAAAAAAGAGCTAAAATAAGTATTTTTGGTCCGAACTCCTTTTAACAAAATCGACGTAAAATTCCGTCGGACTTGGGCCGAGATTTTAAATTTTTACCGGGCCGGTCTCGGACCGAACTTTTAATTTTTATACCGGGTCGGCCCATTAATGTTTTTTGTACGGCCGAACTTTTCTTTCTACGAGTCGGGCTGAGTCCGAACCTGCAAATTTCGGCCCATACAGAACTCTACAAAGTATAAATAAGTTATTAATTAAAATTGTTCAGTCTAACAATACAATCAAGTTTAAATTATCAAGTAAGTCGATATTCTGTTTCACACGATTTTTTTTTTTTTTATTTCTAAATACGAACCTACGACCCTAAACACGAAGTGTTAATTACAACCCTGCACGATTCGAGTTATGCCCGACCCGAAATCGACAAAATGTTTTTTTCAAACCTGCAACTTGATTCTAAGCATAAAATGAAAAAAAAAAAAAATCAATCCTAAATGTAAAATAATTCTGGAAAATAGTTTGCAATCATATGTCTAAAATCAATTTTATATTTCAAAAAATGAATACATACATTTACTCATTCATATACAAGTATTTTTTTTTATCATTTGAAACAATAATCTGGACTTTTCTTTGGGTTGGGTTAATTTTTGACGGCCGACTATCTACTCGAGGGATATAAGCCCGAGGGGGAAGTGCCCTTCTTGTGTGTGTGTGTGTGGGGGGGGGGGGGGTGTTCTAAGGGAACCTAATCCGTATTTAAGCATGGAAATCCAAGGTTCAAAGAAAACCACGAAAACTCCGAATGATTGGGCCGACGAACGCGATTGGGTTCGAACCCAGCACCTCCCGTCTAACAGCTTCGAGAGCACAGAACCTCTCGGCCAGGGCGGACTTTTCTTTGGAAAAATTTGGCGTACTCGAATCGACTCCCAAGAAACAAAAACCCTAATCTGAGATAACCCGAAAATGGAAACACTAGTCAACCCGATCCACAGCAAAATTTTAGAGCCAATGGCCAACACGATCGGGTAGAATCGGGTTAACTGAACCGATGCACGATTTTAGTATTTGCTATATACACATCTTCCCGTAGTTTACAATGAAGTTATGTATGTATATAATTATTTTCTTATTTATACCTTCCATTTCTCTTTCATATATTAAATAGAGATTAATAGATATAAAATGAGACTCTACTCACTGTAAATTGAAATTAATGAACAAAGAAGGAATTTTTAGTTTGATACTAAGTTTGCTTGAATAATTATACAAAATTCTCTTTTTATTTACTCATTTATTTATAAAAAATACTTACCCTACGCTTTTTAATAAAAAGATCGATGCGAGCAGATGAATATAAACGTCCTGTCTCCTCTTGAAATCGTATTTCTTAGGGGCGTAAGTTTGCGGTCAATCGAATAAACAACAGGAGTGCACATGAATGAGCTCTAGACAAAATGTATAAAGTTTTCGGTAACATCCGGCCGTTGTGCGACAGCCTTTAACCGACATGTGGTTCAAGCCAATCCGATTTCCGAAGAAAAAAATCAGCGCCTTGCTATTCCGTGGGTCGCATTTTCTATAAACTAACCTAAGATATTTTTTTTTAAATTAACCTGCACCCGACTCGACACGACTCGGGTCGTGTGCAGGAAATATCGACCCGATGCAGGACTCAAGACTCAAGTAAAAAAAATTTCCCCGACGACGAGTAAATTTGACCCCGACGTGGGGGCCAGGTGTGCCCGACGGGGGGGGCATATGCCCCCCCCGGTCCCCCTCTGGCGCCGCCCTTGCTATGCCCTATACAAAGTGTTTGTTTTTGATTTTTATTGAACACATACAACTTGTGTGCTTGACATAAAATATTTGCTACTAACATGACAAGAGCAACGAAGAATTTTTTTTTAAAAATCTCGTGTTGTTTATAACTGAGACAGCTGATGGATCTGTAGACTGTAAAGTCGTAAAGTAGATGTTTGCGCAGTAAAAACTTGCCTTTGATTGGTTGGCGTAAGGGTTTATCTGTAACCAGTGAAAACGCTCTTGGGTTAAGGTTTCGGGTAGCTAAGGTTTTTTAGGTCATTAGAACGACCAGTGAAAACGCACCTTTACACTGAGTAATTCGACATAGAGCGAGGTCAGAGTAAGAGTGTGTTAATCTGGCTACCCAGTACATTTTGTTTCTTTTAAAATAAGAAATGATCTAGTACCTGCATCGTCGCATCAGAGCAACAGTAAGACATCTAGTAATAATTGAAAATGAAATGTCTGACTTACTGCTACGGAAAACTATGTCTGCCTCTAGTGGAACAGTAGGGAATTTTTATAAAACACATCTGAGATTTAGTATTAAACATAATTTTGTGTTTCAGAATTTGTTCCACTAGATGCAAACCAGGGTTGGGTTTCTTCCGGAAGAAGCTGGAAAAAACCAGAAACTAAACATACGTTCATAATTAAAATGTATTAAGTAAAAAAAAGAACTAAATTCCAAGCATAATTCATACCTATGTAAAATCTAATGTGAAAGATTTAATATTTGAAATATTGTTTTTTGAAAAAAAAGTTATTTTTTAAAAACCAACCTCAGGTATTTACAGGTGATGGTTTTTACAACTTCAAGGGTAGGGATGTTTTTCATTGTTTGTATCATTTCTGTAAAAAAAAAAAAAAAAAACTATGAATTCTTTATTTTTCTTACAAAAATGCTTTATTCTTTAAAGAGTATTATGCTACATTACTTTCATTAATTATTAATTCCTTAGTTATTGTTAGTTTCCTTAATAAAATGCATGTAAACCCTGTCTTTTATTCAAATAATCTGTAAAAAAAATTTCATCCTACAATAGGTAAATTATTCGTATAATGACTACCAGTTAAATAAATTTAACCGATAATAATAAAAATATGCTAGTTAAATTGAAATGGATAACTTTTAATGGATTTTGTGTAAAATTTCTTTTCTTCGGGTATCCAATGATTGAAAATCTTTAGTCAGGTGTGTGATCTCGGTAAGAAACTGGTGTAATTATTAATTTAGCATATAATTAAATTTTTGCAGTTTTAATTAAATTTTCTTAAGGTTAACTTTAAGAAAAATGCATTGATTATACCTTATAAAGTTGCAACTTATATTCTAAATTTGGTCGAAAATATAACCGTTTTTTGAAAGAAACCTATTTCTTCTGCTTAGAAGAAAACTATTTCTTCCGGACGGTTTTTTCCACTTTGGAAGAAGCTTGCCAACCCTGATGCAAACACAGTTATTCATAGCAGCATGTCAGTAGACATCTCATTTTTTGTTATTACTAGGCGCCCTTCCGTTTCTTTGAGGTGACGGTGCGTTCACGGTAACTATAAACTCTAGTTTATACTAACTTTTTCCTGAAAAAAAAAATTTCAAAGGAGAATTTAAATGATCAAAATGAGAGAAGTAAAGTTACTATTATTATTCTGCAAAGAGGCAAATGATTCTGAATTGTTTTGAAAAACAATAACAAAACCGTACACATTGGCAGCTATGCGATTCTATCAGTGTCATGAAAATTGCAGGTGTAGCCTCTTCTTTCTGCTCAAAGTATTAAATACTTTTTTTTAATCGAACTTATACCTTTGGAATGATCATTTTATTCTGATGGACTGATCTCTTCCATTATTATGAAACAGTTATTAAAAATTTATGGCCCCACTCTGACCAGAAAATCAGAGTTCTAACTTTTTACAGCTGCTCTTTCATCTGCACTTAACACTTCATTTATAATGGCTGTTGGCATAATAATAGATCCCATCAGTCCATCAGAAGAAAATAACTCGGTTAAGCGGGACTTGGATAATCAGGACTCTACTGTATATTTCATTTTAAAAATGAGCTTTAGAATATTTTTGTTGGTGTTCTGAGGGGGGGGGGGGGTCACGACCCCTGTGTCCTCCCCTTTGGATCCGCCATTGCCCCAGAGAACCCTAACAGCACGGCTAAGCAGTTTGCCCAGTGTTTGTCTCGAACCTGATTATAAAGAATGTCAAGATATCAAAAATTAGAGGGATTCTACTGCAGTGCTTTGAAGAGTTAGATTTGCTTGTGGACCATAATTTACTGGGTCGGGGAGAATGCCCACATACTACTTGCAATATTTATATTTATGTCAATTGCATATTTATGAAGCACTAACAACTGTAAATGATAAGTTTTAACAATTCAGTGTGATAACTATTAAATTTACTTAAATCTGGCCAAAATTTTCAAGTGATAGAGACGTGACGGCCGCGGAATTTGCATAGAGTGTCATTTCGTATATCCATCGGAGGTCAATATACAGACATTTCATTGGACCAGACAAAAAAACTGAAAGCATGTCAGTGGACAGTGAAAATCATTAAATGAAAGACATTGAAAATTGGGGCACGTTAGACTCAGGGCAATGAAGCCATCAGACGACCATTGGCAGTTTCGAGTCTATTGTGACCAGACATCATGTGGACCAAAGCACAAGATGGGATAACGTCATAAACCACAAATAGTACCACAGTGGCTTGCAGTTGAAGCCCAATTAAACATATAAAATAAAAGGTGGTAGGCTAGGTGTGTCGTTCAGAAGGCAGAGCATTTGGGGGTGGGGGGGGGGGGGGGTAAGAGGAGGATGAACGGAACACCCAAGTTCGAACCCTGGCCTAGATGCTTTTTTACTTTGCTGTCTCTATACCTTGTTAACAATGTGAATAAAAAATCATGTAATCAGAAATTCAGATTTAAATTGAAAGAAGCATATAATGTCATATCCGACACAAGAAAAACAACTTGTTGGGGACATTGGTATTTGTACACGTTTGCAGATGAAGATACGCAATATATACACTGCGCTTATAGAGGCATACAAAGCACGTTCCTTGAATGATGTAAAACCCTCGTTTGAACAATATTTAAAAGGCCGTATCTAGTAGCTATTCGTTTGAAGACATCACACAGCTACAATCAGCCATTGACTCCATGCACATGCATGCCTCAATAAGCACGGTGGACATTTCAAACATTTTCCTTGGTAATCATATGCAGATACCAATGTTCATGTTTAAAGTATTTTTGAAGTGAAAACTTCTTTATGCGCGTTGAGCTTTTTTTGAGATGGAGAAAAACCACTGATTTGGAGACACTGTTACGTAACCGACATGCTAGCATTTTGGCACATAGACACTAGTGCGCCAAGCGGTGAATGACAGGAACTTTTCCCTCTTCAGCTCAATCCGCAAAAGAAGAACGAAGCTAAAACTCACTTTTTCTGCCGGCGTTCACACAGGAACACACACAAAATTTACATTTTTGTTGCAGTACGCTGTGGTGTTTATTGTTAAAGACAAATACTTGATACTTTCATTATTGAAATAAAAGCTTCTTTAAGCGTGTTTGTCATTTTTTGAGATGGGAAAAACCATTGAACTCGTGATACTGTTATTGTAACCGACACCTCTGTATAAAAGTATGTAGATGTATTGTGCATAGTTCGGTATGAGGAGGGCGGGCAATTAATTGTTATTGATTGCTTAATCAATAACAACAATTTACAGGCAAGTGCGCCACATGCTTGCCTGTGCGCTGTTGGTTCCCGAAATACACGTACAAGAGTTAGAAAAAGGAAATATCATCAAAAGCATCTCATGTAAAAATTAGCCAAGTCTCGTGACTCTTGCTAAAATAAAACTACCTTGCTCTAGCAAAATAAAATTATCTTTATTCAACAGTTGTTATTTATGTCAATAGTTGGCGGCAAAAGTGAACTATTCGATCAAATATCGGGTAAGTTTAGCAGAAAAACTCTCTTGTTTTTAAAATTCGTGTTATTTTTGCGTTATGGTGTATGTCATAGCATCAAACTATAGCAATATTTCTAATAATATGGTAGTGGTTTTAAATATAACAAAAGCATAAGCGCAATTATTTATCAAGAAATGTTAACATACTTGCAGAAATATTTAAATTCACCAAAACAACATTTGGTAAAACAAATTATTATTTTGTTTATCGTCAGTTAAAATGAATTATACCGTATTCGTGTACCTAAAAACCGATAACGCTGTATTTTGTCGTGTTGATGGTCTGGTCAATGACCAACAATATTGGCAGGAATTTCGATTACGGAAGATAAAATACGGGGCACAGATCTCAGATACGCACTTGGGTACCTAATTGACACCAAAATGGCGTTACTTTATTTTACAAGGTAACCCGGCTACTGTTGCCTTGTTGATTAATTATATGATTAAAACTATGAATAGTATTTCATATTTCATGTTTTTGTAAATTTACGTTTTAAGCAATAGATTGCAATTTTTGCATGTAAAATTATATGCATTATTTTTCATGTACGATGGCGCATTAAATGAAAATTGTAATATAATTTTGGTAGTAATAGTTTATAATAATGAATAAAAAAACACTACATTTAAAAGTATTTCCTGCACAATAAAACATTTCCTGACGATTAAAAAAACACACACGTAATTGTTGAAGTTTTCACTTCTATTGGCACTCCCAGAGTGCCAGTTTTTTTTTTTTTTTTTTTTTTTTATTGACATGATGTCATACATTTTTCTCAAAAAACAATAGATCACTGAAGTATAGTTCTTCGGGTATTTCTTATGCACTGCAAGTGAGCAATCAGATTGTGCAGAGTGTGTGTGTGTGTTGGGGGGGGGGGGGGATAGAACATCCTGTAATTTCTTTTCACATGATAATGTAAGCTTGATTTAAATCCTGGGAAAATTTCTTAATAAGAAAATTAAACGAATGAGTAAGAATCTTTTTGCACACAAATATATTTTCAGCACACTTCTTATATTTTTTCAAAAGTATTACTTCAATAAAGCCTTTTCTATTGCACAAGATATTAAGGTACGATTTATCCTTTTAGATCAAAATAATATTTAATTTCTGGGAAATATACTTTATTCCTTTAAGACCTGAACTACACAATTCTGTAGATGATCTTAAGGAAAAAGAAAATATATTTTCCTCTTTTTCTGTGGTTTAAAGTCGAGCCTGCATTACACAATTGTGTGGATTTTCTCTTGACATAAACTGGCATCAGAATTTTTTTTTTTAATTCTTTTTTGCTCAAATACGATCCTGTTAAACAAAGCTAAAAATGCTATAAAAGTGATATAACCTTTATTTAGATTAACGCTGGTTTCATCACACAAACGGTGACATTTTCAAAATCATTAATGATAGAAATATTTTTGAAAACAAATTTTCAAAACAATAACTCAGTAAATAATGTCACGCGACTTCATGCATAATAAATATCCGTGCAAACATAAAATAAAATTGGATATTTGTAAACATGGATTAATTTTTACTATTGTTACTAAAACAGCAAAGCCTCTCTTTCCAAATTTTAGGTAATTCAAGGGACACTGAATCATTGCAAATATTTTCGTTGTGAAAATTTATCTCTATTGATTCCCGGATAATGGATGGTAGATAAAAATCTTGATGGATAAATTATTCTGCTACTTTTAAAATCAATCTGTAAAGGTTCTTTGCTGCACAATTTGGCCAAAGCTATGGTTTTCCAGTTGTATTTGATGTCTGCTAAATGTTCTTTGATTCTAGTTTTAAGTTTTCTGTTTGTCATACCTATATAAAACTGCTTTGCTCCATCTTCTTTGGTGAAAGGTATTTCGTATACTCCTGATAACTGGTTTGATTCAATTGGATCTACGTTCTTGCATACTACCGTAATTTCCGGTGTATAGCCTGTGGATCAAACAATCGTGTTTTGACCCAGAAATTTCTAAAAATAAAATGTAACTTTTTAGATCACGGTAAATATTGATCTTCAAATACTGAATAAAATTTCTGTGTCCAAACTGAATTGTTTGATCTGCGGGCTATACACCAGAAACTATGGTACATTTTTTAATTTCATGGAAGGTTTTGCAACAAGGGAGATATTAAAGTTATGCGATGAAACGAGCGTTACTCTAAATAAAGATATATCACTTTTATAGCATTTTTAGCTTTGTTTAATTATAAGTTATTAGCATACATATTTTTATAGGTTCCTATTAATTAGGGTTAACGGTTAACCACGAAGACTTAATTTCTACCAAAACTTACCAGGTCTTAAAGGGTAAAGTGAAATTAACAAATGAGATCTAACTTTTAAAGATTCTTTACTGTAACCTAATTGTTCAGGAGTTATTTGCTTATTATCAGAAACACAATATGTTGTAAAAGAATTTTTAAGTACTTAGGAAAAAAAGTACACATTTTTATTTTATTACTAAATGCTAAAACGCAAGAGATGTGATAATAGTAAATGCAATGACATATACAGGGTTCATACTCAATTTTGCAAATACAAATATATATATTCAGGAAATGTCTACTTGGTATTGAGACAAATAATGCATTCTAAAACAACAGTTATCATAAAATCCTTTAGAACATATTTTACAAAGTTAAGGGTTTCTTTTCTCTAAAATGAGTTAAACGATGGGTTCTAAGATGACCATTCTGAGAAAATATTTTGGAACATATTTCACAAACAAAAGGCTTCTCTCCTGTATGGGTCAAGAGATGGCTTCTTAGAAAAATATTCTGAGAAAAATATTCTGAGAAAATCCTTTGGAACATATTTAACAAATAAACGGTTTTTCACCTGCATGTGTCAAGAGGTGTTTTCTGAGATTACTATCCTGAGAAAATCCTTTGGAACATATTTCACAAATAAATGGTTTTTCTCTTGTATGTGTCAAGAGATGGCTTCTTAGATTACTATTCTGAGAAAATCCTTTGGAACATATTTCACAAATAAAGGGTTTTTCACCTGTATGTGTCAAGAGATGGCTTCTTAGATGACTATTCTGAGAAAAACCTTTGGAACATATTTCACAAATAAAGGGTTTTTCACTTGTATGTGCCAAGAGATGCCTTCTTAGATTACTATTCCGAGAAAATCGTTTGGAACATATTTCACATACAAAGGGTTTCTCTCTATTATGAGTCAAGAGATGGCTTCCTAGATTACTATTATTTGAAAATCCTTTGGAACATATTTCACAAAGAAACGGTTTTTCACTTGTATGTGTCAAGAGATGTTTTCTTAGATTACTATCCTGGCAAAATCCTTTGGAACATATTTCACACATAAACGGTTTTTCCTCTGTATGGATCAAGAGATGTCTTCTTAGAGTACTCTTATCAGAAAATCCTTTGGAACATATTTCACAGACAAAAGGTTTTTTTCCTGTATGTGTCAAGAGATGTTTTCTTAGACCACCAGCCTGATAATATCCTTTGGAACATGTTTCACAAACAAAAGGTTTTTCTCCTGTATGAGTCAAGAGATGCCTTCTTAGATCATTATTCTGAGAAAATCCTTTGGAACAGATTTCACAAACAAAAGGTTTCTCTCCAGTATGACTCAAGAGATGTCTTCTTAGATCACTATTATGAGAAAATCCTTTGGAACAGATTTCACAAATAAAGGGTTTTTCACTTGTATGTGTCAAGAGATGGCTTATTAGATTACTATTCTGAGAAAATCCTTTGGAACATATTTCACAAATAAACGGTTTTTTACCTGTATGTGTCAAGAGATGGCTTCTTAGATTACTATTCTGAGAAAATCCTTTGGAACATATTTCACAGATAAACGGTTTTTCTCCTGTATGAATGTTTACTAGATGTTTTCTTAAATAATTATTCTGATAAAATCTTTTGGCACATATTTCACAAACAAAGGGTTTTTCTCCTGTATGGGTCAAGAGATGTCTTCTTAGATCATTATTCTGAGAAAATCCTTTGGAACATATATCACAAACAAAAGGTTTCTCTCCAGTATGAGTCAAGAGATGTCTTCTTAGATCACCATTCTGAGAAAATCCTTTGGAAAATATTTCACAAACAAAAGGTTTTTGTTTTGTATTTATGGAGGAATGTTTTTCTTTATCACCATTTTGAGGAACAAAGTGCTGTTCACTAGATGCAGATTTTTCTTCTGTAATCGATGACATTTTCTTAAGCGAAAAAGTTTTGTTCCCGATGCTAACAGAAATGCCTTCAAAATATCAGTAAGAATAGATTGTTGCAATTTTCATCCAAGGAAATGACTAATAGAACTTCAGTGAAAAAGTTATATCTACCTTTGAATCTAAAAAAAATAAAAAATAATAAACAAGATATTTTTTAATAAACTGCACTAAATTTTAGCTGCCAATAAAGTAGCCGATTTGGCAATTTTCATTTCCTTAAACAGTATAAAATTCATGCATTAAATTATCACATTACATATTCTTAGGTATAACTTAACTCGAATATAGATACTGATACATATGGTGTATATATAAGCAGAAATATTGATCCTATCTACCTACATTTTTTCTGGAATTTATGAGATAAAGGCAGCAGTTATAAAATAATGCTATCACTTTAGGGGGAGGGCAAGGGGGATTTTTCTTTTGATATCATTATCATTTTTGATCCAACCAAATTTTCTTTGTTTTTTGGTATTTTTTTCTTTACATCAGTAGGGGAGATTAGGAAGGGATTGGACATCGGCAATAATGCTTAAAACAAGCATTATTTTTAGTTTAAGACACTTGCACCAGACGGAGTAATCATTGCATTCTATTTGTTGCTATAAATCTTTTTAGTTCCAAGCAACTAAGAGTTTGTGAATTTATTAAAAAGGAAAATATTGAAAGCAGGCATCAGAGTGATGAAAGAACAAAAAGTCTGAAGAAGTACGTAAGCACTCAATTTTTTTAAAAAGCAAAAAAACCGTGCACAAAACCATATTTTGCACAAACCAGGCATCAGATTCTTCCGTGGATCTTTGATTTTCCATTTTTTCGACAATTCTGACAGGGATAATTCTATTTCGAAATTTCCGAAAGACTAAGGCGTTTGTTTCCCAAATTTTTTAAAAATAGATCAGTCCTAAAATTCGAAACACAAAAAAAAATCACGAATTTGGACAAATGGTCACCGAAAAAAAATCAATTTTGTCAATCGTTCGCAGAAAAAATAGCCCATTTCATCAAAGGATAGTGGTAAAAACGCGAAATTTCTTCACAGAATCGCGAAAAAACAAGAATTTCGTCAAAGGATTCAGAAAAATATGAATTTCATCAAAGGGCTGTGGAAAAAAACGCAAATTTCGTCAAAGTATTGCAAGATAAAAATGCAAATTTTACACAAGATCGCGGAAAATGCAATTATTGCCAAAAGATCGCAGAAAATACACGAACTTTGTCAAAAGATCAAAGAAAAAACACGAAATTATGTCAAAAGATCTGGGAAAAAAAAAAGAATTTTGCCAAATGAATGCAGAAAAAGTCGACAAAAGACCGCTAAAAAAACGTGAATTTCATCAAAGATTCGCAAAACAAAAAAAAACTTGCAAGTTTTGTCAAAGGAACGCAGAAAAAATGAGAATGTCGTCAAAGAATCGAAGAAATTGTCAGGACTGCTCAGCTTAGAAACTTTATGAGAGTACAAAGCTGTCGAGACGTGTTTCATTTGTTGCATTTTTTCAGTTGCCAGAAAGAAAAAAAAATGCAAAGTTTTTTGTTTTGTTTTTACAGATAAAAATCGAAAATTTTCTCAAAACTTTACACAAAGTCGGAAGAATCTCATCCCAGCAAAAATAAGCAAATACTCAGATTTCAAATATAAATTTTCAGTTTCATTCTTTGTTGCTAACTTAATTGTTTTTAATATTTTGTAAACTCAACAATATATATTTTATGGAATAGTCAAGCTTAAAAGCCACATGCTTGTTGTAAAAACCTTCTTTTTTTAAAAATGTTGCTCTAAGGGAGGGATGGGACATGTCCTATCTCCCAAATGACATCCATCCAAATAATTATGTTTAATTACATACAATTTTTGGGTATTTTATAAGACTATCTTGTTTTGGAGTTAAATAATGTAAGAAATAAAACTTGCAAGTTAAATTGGAATTTTAACTACTTTCATGATTTATTTAAACAAATATTCATTGAAAAAGTAAAGCAGTGGAAATTTTCTTTTTTTACTCGTCATTATTTATCGATGTCAACCATTAGTATTAAACATTTATACTATTTATTTCTATAATATCAATATCCTTAGTTTTTTTTATATAAAATATTACTGTTTTGAAATAATTATTGAACTTTTATTTTTACATGGCAATACACTATTTAGGAAAGTATGTAAAAGTACATTATTTTTATTTTGTAGAAAATGCCGCAAACATGGAAGAAAGTTGAGCAAGGCAGAAGAATGCTTACCCATGAATACATGTTACAGGCTGTGCAGATGGTTGTGGAAGAAAAGAAAAGCATCACAGAAGTAGCGTTAGCTATGAATATTTCTAAAACTGTTCTTGCAAGGTACATACATGATAAAATTTAAATCATCTTAGAAGAAAGCTGATCTAATATTTAGATTTGATCTAACATGAGGAGTGATTTTCTCAACAGATGAAGAAAAGAAGCTAGAAGACTTACTGCGAGTTATATGAACTAAGGTCTAAACAAGAAACAGGTTTTTTTGCTGGCATGTGAATTTGGGAATGCCTTAAAAGGAAAAATGCCTACTTCATGGATCAAAACAATTTGTGCTGGAAATGACTGGTACTATAGTTTCATAGATCGTCATCCAACTCCTTCACTAAGAACACCTGAAGCCATAAGTGTAGGGAGGTCCACCCACTTCAAAAAAGTGAATATTTGAAATAATTAAAAGGTGTTAATGAGTAGTACAGTTTCACTCCAGAACGTGTTTATAATTGTGATGAAACTGGGATAACTACTGCCCACAAACTTCAAAAATAGAAGTATCTAAAAGAAAAAAGCAAATGGAACAGGTTTCTTCTGCTGAATGTGGTGAGAGCTAGTGACTTTGTTTCAGTAAACTCCTGACTATCTGGCCCACTGTACTGTCCGGCCTAGTAAAAAAAAATGAGGAATGTTGCAAGCGGCCGGGACAGGCAGGTTCCCATCCGTGGAAAAGGGCTGACTTTCGACAAGAAGGAATTGCATAATGCAATAGCAGAGCAATGACAGACAACAAGGAAGGGGGTTAAGGCTTGATAACGTGTTTCATCAGTTCTGCTTCATATGTTAACAAGTGCGGACGTTATTTGCCGTTGTTCTTGGTTACGTTCGTATAGACTTTTGGTGTGCCTTGTGTTTATTTATTGAAGAATAACAAAATGGGTGATATACGAATAAAGGTTGTTGAGACTAAGGAGGAGAAACTACACATTATAAATCGACTGCAGTCTGGGACAATGGCAAAAATTATACCTTCGGAGTTAGGAGTTGGTAAAAAGTACAGTGGGTTACTGAAAGAAAAATTGAGCAGCAATTGGAGAGGGGAGTGCTGCCCAAACCAGTGAAAGTGGAATGAAAAAAAGAAAAGCCATGCTAATAGGTAAGCATAAAGAAATCTGAGGAAGTTTTATTTTTGTGGTATCAACACTTAAAAGGAAATGGCTTGCTGGGCCGATATTGCAGGAACAAGCATTGAGATTTTCCCGACTATTAGAAGGATGAAGATTCAGAATTTAGTGCCAGTGAAGGATGGTTAGATCAATTTAAGAAACAATTCGGTATTGTCACATTATCATAAGTGGGGAGGCTTTATCTGCAGATAAAGAGGCTGTATATTTGTTCAAAGACTCTCTTGCTGAGCTTATTTAATAGAAGGAAATTTCTCTAGCAGTTTGTATAACTGCAATGAGATTGGTTTAAATTATAAGATAAGCTATAATTACTAAAATGATAATTAATAATTTAGTATTTATTCTAGAATGAAAAAGGGGCAGCATGATAGTTTAAAAAAAGGGCGCTGTTTCATGAGGAAATATATTAGTACAGTAGACTCCCTCAAATCTGCAAACCAGAGGTTGTGCGGATTTTAGAATTTTGTGAATTTCTGGTCATTGCTTTGTTTACATTTTTTAAACAGTTATTTGAATGTAATTATGCAATTAAAATTATAATGAATACAATATAGTAAATTAAGTAAGTAAAGTAATAAACTAAAATAATAAAAGTAAGATAATTTTAAAAATGATTAAATTGTTGAAAGTAAAGATCAAGTAAATAATTAATAATGTATAATGAAACATGCATAATAAAAATGACATACATTTTCCTTGATTTATTCAATGAAACTTTCCTCATAAAGGTACCCTATTAATTCACATCAAAATCATAAAGTAAGAATGTTTTATTTCAGGGTTAGTCAGTCCTAATAACCAAAAAAGCTTGACTAATACATAAATATATTTCGTAAAAAGATTGTGATTACCAGTGATATCAGCAATTTCTTGATTTTTTTTCAGAAATAAATTTATACTTCCTTCATGAAAAACTACGAATCCAGTCATATTATCAAGAATTACATATTAAAATACATTTCAAATGATTTAAAACTAAAAAATTCTGTAATTTTGTCCTTGCATCTGAAGTGAAAGTTTCATTATAATTTTGGGAGAAATTAATAAAAATATGAAAATGAAATTTAAGAAGAAGCTCTCAATTTTGAATGTTTATCATTCAAAAACTTATCATCCAAATGACTTGAAATTTTGTTTCTAGCCACAGTTTGAACTGAAGATTTAAAATATAGTGTCAAAATTGTGTGTTACCATTTAAAAAAAAACAAAGTTTGGTCTAGTTTTCATAGGTAGATGGCTCCCTAAGCCAATTTTATAGGCATCATTTAAAAGTAGACTTTATTTTTGAATCATTTGGTATCAATCACTTTCTTCTACTATAATTTGTTGCAATGTCAGTAGGGGGATTTATTTTTATTTTTTTCCAAGACTGTACCTTTTAACTCTGTAACACTAATTATAATCAGCTTAAAAACCTAAACAAACAATAAATTCCATTTAAGGCATCTGCCTTCTGAACAATTCTTTAGAGATTTTTGAAATTTTAAATTGCTAATTATTATTAAAAATGTCATAAACATGAGACATAAATTTACAAATAAGTAATTTAATTTTTTATTTAAAATAATAGTATAAAATTAAACGAAAAACTGCTATTTTCTTAAAATCATTTAAGACTATTTTAAACGTTTATTACATCTTAAATGTGATAAACTTCTTATGTGATGTTTATATATATTTTACATATATCATATATATAACATCTTAAGTTGTCTTAAATAATATTTAAATAATTTTAATTTAAAACAATTCAAATTTTTCTTAAAACAATTTCAATTTTTGTCAAATCCAAAAAAAAAAAAAAAAATACATTTTATGAATGTCATAATACCGCAAAATTCTAAAAAACACTTCCCTTTTGATAACATGAAATAGTGGCAAAAGTGAGGAGGGTGCTTATAAATGTAATTTTCTTGAAAATGTTTTAACACTGGCATAAAAAAAAACCTGCAAAAAAAAAAAATAAAATAAAATAAAAAACAGTCTTTGCAAAGGTATACCTCAGCTATCAAAAAAAAAAAAAAAAAAAAAAAAAAAAGGAAAAAAAAATCCATTTAAAAATATTGAAATGCAAGAATTTTTTTAAAACCTTTCACGTCCCGTATTATGAATTCATGAAGATTTCATCTTCTAAAGCTTTTTTCGATTTATTTTTGAAACTACATTAGAAGATTGACACAATTATTTAATAAATTTTAGAAGGATTTTGCGAATTAAAATTAATTAAATTTCAGTTTATAGGGATTTTGTGCAACATTCAAAGCTTCACTCAAATCTTTTATTCAAAATCTTTTTTTTTAGTATTTTATATAATTCGGAAATATTCAAATATAATGTTACAATAGAAATATAGGAATAATTCCAAACTGAAACTTTTCACCCACAATCTTTCAATGTCAAGAAAGCTGAAAAGATGCAAAGGCAAAAAAAATCATCCTTTTAAAAATACAGTATGGGACCCGTTATCAGGAAACCCCATATCCAGAATGTTCTGAAAACCAGAATGCAAAATAATAAGTGAAAAATAATTTATTTCATTTAAAAAATGTAAAAACTAAAGATGTATTTTATGTCAAGCATGGGATACAACAGAGAGATGAACATTTATCCATGAATGATGCAATTTGTGGTCATCTGCAATGTTTTTTTTTTTATTATGGTGTGAATGAGAATGAAGTTGAAGACTTTAAAATTCCCAAGGAGAAGGAAATTATTACAGATCTGCTGGACTAAGCTAAAGGAATTTCATCTTCAGAAGCTCAATTGCTGGATCAGGAGGCAGTGGAAGATAGACTAATTGCTGATGGCGAGACTCCCAAGTCATTTGATGACTGGCGACTGAAGATTTGTGAGATTATGACACGTGATATGTCTAATGGGAAGTGATGATGATGACCAGCAGAATGAGGCACATGAAAAAATTTCAAATGAGTTAACTGATATTTTCCAACTGAAGAGCTGATTTTTATAATGTAGCAAACAAGCTACTTTCATGAACAGCAAATCATGTCAATATACAGGAGCAGTGAGTGCAAGAGACATGCTATAAGCAATCAATCTTAATAAAAGTGTTCCAAAAATCCAAATCAAAGGATTCTGCTTGATTCCTTGCATATGTCACTGATGCAATCTATCATTTCAGTTCTTAGCACATTGAAATAATGGACTTAAGGAACCTGTAAAATTTTCGAATAAAAAAATTTAACTGATTTCAGAATTCCAGATAATGGGGGTCATGTACTCAGGGTTTGCAAAAACCTGGGATATTTTGAAAAAAAAACGAACCCAAATGAGTTTTTTCCTGAAATATCCAATTTTTTCCAGGAAAATCAGATTTTTTCAAAAGTACAATATATTTGATACTACATTATTGTATACATACTGTTTGTATATTATGTATATTATACAACAAAAAATATACCGTATATACTCGTGTATAAGTCAAAGAATTTTAGACAAAATTTGGGAGTTGGAAATAGGGAATCGACTTATGTACGAAATAGTAAAAAAAAAAAAAAAAAATCGCAGATAATTGGCGAATGAGCAATTTTTTAAAGTAATTATATATGGATAAATGTTGGAGAAAGATATAAAAGCAGACAATGATCATTTCCCTGTGATTGACAAAAAAAGGCTTAACAATAATGTTCCTGTAATTGTTCTGCACCCATTTTCTCTTGGGATAGAATTCCTTTCGATACAGGGGCATTCCTTTCAACATTTTAATCCCCTTTTTAAAGAGTTCAACTTGAGAATGCTTCTAATACATCTCTCCCAAAAGTCCTGCAATACAAAGAAATACTATATTTTAGCAGTCTAAAAGAAGTTGTTTACCCTTGTAAATAAGGCTTGAATAGATTTTTGAAAGAATTTTTTCCTTTTAAGTATCATTAAATTGATATGAATAGGTTTCAAAATAGTTTAAGTTTCTTCGGTTTTACATAACCATTCAGTTTTAAAAAGATGATGGTTGGTTGGTTGTATTTATGACGGCCAATTATCTGCACGAGGGATATAGGCCCAGGGGGGAGTGCCCTTCGTGGGGGTCTTTCTAAGGGAACCTAACCCGTATTAACGCTTGGAAATCCAAGGTTCGAAGAAAACCACGAAAACTCCGAACGATTAGGCCGACGGGCGCGATTGGGATCGAACCCAGCACCTCCCGTCTACCAGATTCGAGAGCAGAACCTCTCAGCCACTGGTGGGGCTTTAAAAAGATGAATTAAAAAAGAAAGTCTGACTAGAAACGTAAAAATAAAAGTTTACTAATTTAATGAAAATGTATTGATTTTTTTTTTTTAATCCTCAATTACAAATCATTTTTCAACATACTATCGGAAATGTGGTTCGACTTATACATGAAAATTTAATATTTTACAAAATTTTGCTTAAGAAATGGGGGGTTCGAATTATACACGAGTATATATTGTTCCCTGATATGCAATATAGTTAACTCTGTGAAATCCGCACACTTAAGGACCGAGGGTTTTGTGGATTATACATTTTAGAAGGATTGTAGATCATCTGTTAGTTTACATTTTATTTTTTTTAAAGTCTGACTACAAATTAGGGATAACTGCACAAAAATTATAATTACAATGGAAAAGAACATCATGCAACATTGGTTTAATGTATTTAATAACTAAGTTAATTTAAAGAAAAATTAAATTTATATACAATACAAATTTTACTGATTATTTATTATTTTAAAAATGGACAAAATACAATGGTAGTTTCAGTTTTGGTTTGTTGTCAATATTTTTTTTCTGTCATCTATGAACACTTATTTGTTACTCAAGGAAATTTAAACATTTCTATCCAATTTTTATTTAAACATTTATTCATTGGAAAATTGATAACTGAAAAAAAAATACCAAATTTAACTTTGTGAGTTTAACTGTTAATGATAATTTTCATTGTGCACATTCCAACATGTAGTGCGGATAATAGGCGTCTGCGGATTTCAAAGAGTTAAATATATATAAGTAAAATTAAAAATACATAAGTAGGAAGAAAAGAAGGGATAAAAAATACATATCTAATGTAACTGTACTTTTATGTAATATGGAATCTTACAAATTCTTTAAAAGAACCAATTATTTCTATACATATATACATATATCTTACAGATGCAAATTAAAATAAAAAATATATAAATAAATTAAGATAATGAACCCCCCCCCCCCCCCCCCCCAAAAAAAAACAATCTCCTATTCTTTGTTTTATTTTTAAGCATCAGAATTCTAATCCATCCCCGTGTCGAAAAAGGCAATGAAATTGTTAAAAGCCTTAAATTTGTAATTTACTGTTTTTGCATGAATAAAGTTTTTAAAAAAAAGTAAAATTTTGATCTAGTTCAAAGTTTTATTTTCATGAATATAGCTGATTCAAGATTTTTTTTACAAAGACATTCTTATGATACATGCGTTTACCTATAATTATGTACTATGTTAAATATTTCAATGTGCTAAAAACATTTTTTTTAAACTTCAGGTGTTTATGTAATGGCTTATATATATATATATATATGTATGTATATATTCCAAAATTAACTGAAAAGAATTCATTAAATGTAGGGGAGAGTGTTGTACTTTGGGACAATTTTCACATTTTAATTTTTTACTTCAATGATTATAATCAGATTTAAAATTTAAGGGCAACAATTCAATACACCAACATATTTCTCTATAATGTAATTTTAGAAATTCAGACAGTTTGAAAATAAAAAATTGCCATTCATTTAAAGTAGGGAAGGCAAACTGTCCCAAGGTACAACAGGACGTTGTACCTCGGGACATCTATGTTGTACCTTGGGGCATATTGCATAATTCAGACAATATGCATATAACTAAATCAATAATTTTGTACAATAACTAATACAATATTTTGTACAATAACAATAACAAATTTTGTGCCAATAAACAAAAACTTTTTTTCCTCAAGGCAATAGAGTATGAAACTCAAGTTCGAAAAAGATTTTTAAATGCAGCAAAATACAAAAGTCCTGACTATTTAACATTATCTATCTATACTTCATACTTCATCTATACTCATATCTATACTAATATTATAAAGAGGTAAAAATTGTTTATTTGTAGAAGGTAAGCTCTGGAACTACCGAACCGATTCCAAAAATAATGGTATCAAAATGGTCATGTTTGCCAACTTAGAACATAGGCTATATCTTATGCCCATGCCCAGGAGCGTAAATCCTGGGGGGGGGGGGGGGGGTGTGGGGGGGGTAGCATCACCCCCCTTACGAAAAAATCAGTCGGAAAATTTCCCGTTCGATCGGAAAAAGTACGTTTAGTCAAAAAAAATGGTATTAACCTATAAAAGCTTATAAATTGGAAATATGAAAAAGTCAGTCGGAAAAATTCTCGTTCGATCGGAAAAAAGAAGTTTAGTCGAAAAAAAAAATGGCATTAACGTATAAAAAATTATGAACTGGAGAAATGTTTTTGTAGCTTTTAATTAGTAAATAAGAAAAACAAGTTAGAGCGAAGAAAACCTATAAAATTTTATTCTTAGTCGGATTTTTTTCCCTTGCAGTTTTTAATTAGAAAATTAGAAAAAACAATTTAGAATGCAGAAAACCTATATAAATTTATACTTAATCGGAAATATTATGGATTTTATTTTTGTGAGTAAAACTATTCAGAAAAACTTTGACTTGTCAAATATTGTGAACTTGAAAACCTCGATATGAAAAAACAAAATATTTATATACATATTCCAGCAATGTTAATATTATTTGTAACCTTGATATTTTGATCGAAAATTTGATATTCCAAACTTTTTTCTGTTCCTTTTGACTTCGAGATATCGAGATCCAGCTGTATTTATTTATAGTCGGAAAGTTTTTAGTTTAGTCTGGAAATTTTAAGACATACTGATTGAAGTGAAGAAACTTCTATTTTTATTTTTTATCTAACTTTAAATTTAGTTAGAAACGTGTATCACGGAATGTAGGTGATATCCGATGAAAATTCAAAACTGAATTGCAAATATTTAGTACTTTACCCTATCAAAATCTGGATATTTTCCACTCTACACGAATTTTACCTTTAATCAAAAATAATTATGGTTTTATTTTTTCCACTAATTTTGTGTTTTCTTTTTATTTTATTAAAAAAATATGTTTTTTTTTTTTTACCTTTTTACGTAATTTTAGATTGATTTAAAAATGTGTTTCAAGAAATTTATATGATACCAGATGAAATTGAAAACACCCAAATACTTCGAATTTTTATCTTGAAATAATCTGGATATTTTACAATCTATACGAGTTAACTTCTATCAGAAATAATACTTTCATTTTCTTTTTCCTTTCTCAATTGTATTCGATTTTTTAAAAATATTATTATTATTACTGAATTTTGTTTGGTTGGAAAAAACAGGGGTGAGAACAAATTTTTACCCTGCTTTAAAGTATGTCGTTAGAAAGAATTGAGAAATCCCATATTTTTGGCACATTTTTGTCTTTAAAATATTCCGCAAGCAAACAGATTTCAATTTTACTCAGAAAGAAACAATTTTAACCGATTACTTACAAAATTATATAATTTTATAGATGAATTTCACAAGATAATTGACTTCACATATCGTATTGAGATAGTCAAATAATTTTAAAGCGCTGATGTCGATTCCTTTCGAATTATTAATAAATTTATCTAAAAATTAGGGGAGAAAGTCTATGATTAATAATGTATAGGAAAATGCAGAAAGGAATCAAAAACTGCTTTGTTACATAGCGATATATCTTATTACTAAACGTACAAAATTTGATGAACTTTTATTGAAGTACTAAGAAATGGATATAAGTTTTGTTCATTCGAAAATTTTCAATCTCTTAAATTTTGACTTTTTTTATGTTGTAGACGTACATCGTACACTGGTAACAGGATTCCTTATGCTTAATTCAGAATTTGAATTTCTATCCAGAGTGGAGTATGTGAATAAATATGCCATGCACAAAAAAAATAAAATGCATTAAGCCCTTTATTGGTAAAAAAACGGGCATCGAATCCCAACTCTTCAATCATCCAGTTTCATCAAATTTTGTACATTTAGAAACAAGATATATCGCTATCAAACATAGCAGTTTGGAGTTCCAAACTTCAATTTTCTACACATATTAATCATAGTACTTCACCACTAATTTTTAGAGGCATACATTAATAATTCAAAAGGAATCAACATCAGTGCTTTAAAACCTATTTGACAATCTCGATACACTCAGTCATAATTATCTTGAGACTTTCATCTATCATCTATAAAGTTTAATAATTTCGTAAGATATTTACGATATCCTTTCTTCATTTTTATCATATATGCTAAACTTTTGGACATGAGTGTATATATATATATTAATTAGTCGGCATTTTGTTGGCAATAGTACTCGGAAATTTTTCTTCTTGGAGTCGGAAATTTATGAGTCTACACCCCCCTACGCGACCAGGGTGGTTTACGCCCCTGTCCGTTAGGGTGGAACTTAAGTATAGGGTAAAAAAAAAACTTTTTTGTTTTAATGTGTAATAGTGAAAACTTTTTTCCTTTTTGGATGTCTAAACTTTTGGCTGAAAAGGTTTTTTTAAATTAAGTTGTTTTCCGGTTCCTCAAAGAGGTCAAAGTTTTGAAATTTCAGTATAAAGTAACTTAAAGTAAACAACGTAGCTGTTAGCTCATATCTACTTTTATTTAGCAAATACTATCCAGAAGTCACCACGAGGAGGTGGTTAAATATCGACTTCCACCCTCCTTACCTCCCTTTGTTATGGATTAATTAAATTGGATATCCAACCTACTGTCTTTTTAGGCAAACTTTGTCATTACATTGTGGCAATTCAACTTTCCCAAGATTAAGCCATCTTTTGCTTAATATTTAAAGACGGTTGATGCAGCTCGCGGGACAATTTTGATACACGTTTCCACTGTTTGAGTGTGGCAAGAAAAATCTAAAATTCAGGTGTATCCCCTGTTTGTACTTTTTTTAGGTTCTTCATCCGATCAGTCCGTCAAGATAGGATCAATGTTTTTATAGTCTATAATTTCAATTTGTTCGCATTTTTTCAAGTCGCTTTCCTACTGGTCCAGAAAATCCTTTTGTACTCGTAGTTTTTCCAGTAAGATGTTGAAATAAGTAAGAAAAAAGTTCATTTGCATATAATAATCAAATTATCCATTATAATGATGCTTCCGATGTTTTAACAACTCCAGATTTGCATCCTGCCTTAAAGGCGTTTCTGTTTCACCCAACAACTTTCAAACTTGAAATGTCTGTATTATTATTTTGAAAATACACCAAAATTGCAGTGGCCATATTAATATATGAAGAAGATGTCAATGAAATATGACCAATATATTTTTATCCTAGTTTTTGAATTAAGACCAGGTGTTCGTCTTTAATGATTCTTAGTTATACTTTTTTCCCTCTGCTTCAGTTATAGTGTTATCCTTTCTGCCATCAAAATACTAACCTTCTAAAATTAACTCATTTCGTCTTTCCTGTTCTTTCAAATTCTTCCTTTTCTTTTCTCTTTGTCGTCTTTCAGTTACCTTTTCTTTATTATCATCAGAAATACCCATATCTTCTAAGGTTCCATTTGCAATAACATTTGCAGTTCTATCTAATACCCCAGTTCTTTCACCTTGTTGATTATCAAATTCAGGTTTAGAAAAACAACCGATTGAACTATTTCCTTCCGAACTATTTTTTACACTTGACGATCATTCAATCAAAACATCCTTTTTTTGTTTTAATAACTTTTTTCCGTGATATTTCCTTTTCCAGTTTTCCTACACATTTTTTGTAGTTTTTATATCTATTGATCCTATTGCCATCACCCCATGTCTCTTTGGTCTTTGAGAAAGTGACGTTCTTGTTCTGATACACGATAATATTTAGTGCTTTTACAGTAAAAAATGTTTTTTGCAGGATTACCTAACATTTTGCAATTTTATATTGGATGTTTCTTTCTAATTTTAATATTTTTCTTCAAATTTTGACATTTCTCGCACTAGTCTCTAATCATTTTTAATGATTCGTGTATCAGAAACCATTGGAATTGAAGGTCTCAGCAATTCACTTGTAATTGTATCATCAACAGCTTTAGATATTTTAGAAATAGTGTGTACCAGATTCCAGCTGTCAGATTTTAAGTTAAATTGAACCCAAAAATAATGTTTCATAACATCTTCATATGTTCGTCAAAGATGACAATCTAATGTTAATTGTTTTGGTTCACGAAATACAGGTTACTTCAACAATTATCTAGATTTAGGTACGTTAACAGACTTTGTCACTTTTGACACCGAATGTTTATTGAAAAATAATTAAAGAAACTGTTAACACATGTTAAATCGGACTAACTTGTTATGTGTCGAAACCAAATAAATCAGAGACAATGAAAGCCGACGCCCATGACGCTGGCTTCTACAAAAATCAAATAAAATGGGGCTAACTTTTCTAAGGCACTCAAATTGAATTATTCTCTTTATTACAGGACACTTAATTAATTTAATTTTGCAAAATATAAATTTAACAATAAGCTTAAAAAACTTTTCATGCAATTATTGGCTTTTTTTCATTTTTTAGGGAAAATCAGGCGCTTTGAGGAACCGGAAAATATCATTTTAAAATTAAAAGAAATATATTTTCTTTTTATGGAGTTAAAAAGGAAAAAAATAATCACTATTAGAATATAAAATTCAAAACTTCGTTTTTTAGTTCCACCCTACTGTCCGTACCACTGGCCAAAAGGGGGTGCAGGAGCAAAAAACGTTCTAAAAATGCGATTTTTGTGTTACTGAAGGGCCTAGAAACATGAAATTTGGAATGGTAGTTACTTATAAGATACTAATGATCTCTAAGGACATTTCTTAAAAAAATTGAAATTAAAAAAGGGTGAAAATGCGTGAAAAACGCTCTAAAAAACGTTCTAAATGGCTATTTTTACGCAATTTCAGGAATTACCAAACCGATTTAAAAAATAATGGTGTCAAAATGATGGTGACAACCCTAGCTGCAATATACACTACATTTTATGTCGGTGCTACTACCACTAAAGGGAGTGCAGGAGCAAAAAAACGTTCGAAATTGCGATTTTTGTGTTATTGAAGGGTCCAGATACATGGAATTTGGCATGGTAGTTACTTATTAGATATAAATGATCTCTAAGAATATTTCTTAAAAATTCAAAATTTAAAAAGGGATGAAAATGCACAAAAAGTGTTCTTAAAAACGTTCTAAATGGCGATTTTTATGCAATCTCAAGAAGTTCTAAAATGTTTTAAAAAACAATGGTGTCAAAATGATGCTGACAACTCTTACTCCAATATCGGCTACATTTTATGGCAGTGCCACTTCCTCTAAAGGGGGTGCAGGAGCAAAAAAAGTTTGAAATTGCGATTTTTGTGTTACAGAAGGGGCCAGATAGATGGAATTTGGAATGGTAGTTACTTATAAGATATAAATGATCTCTAAGAACATTTCTTAAAAAATTCAAAATTTAAAAGGGGTGTAAAAGGCGCGAAAAAAGTTCTAAAAAAACGTTCTAAATGGCGATTTCTACGCAACGTCAATAAGTACCCAAGCTATTTCAAAAGAAATGGTTTGAAATTGATGGCGACAGCCCTTGCTCCAACATAGGCTCTATTTCATGTCGGTGTCACTAACACCTAGGGGTTGCAGAAGCAAAAAACGTTCTAAATTGAGATTTTTGTGTTACTGAAGGGCCTAGAATTCTGAAATTAGGCAGAGCAGTTATGTATAAGATACAAATGATCTCTAAGAACATTTCCAAAAAAATCGAAATTTAAAAGAGGTGAAAATGAGCGAAAAGCATTCTAAAAAACATTCTAAATTGCGATTTCTACTAGGGATGCACCGGATATTGATTTTGCCGGATATCGGATACCGGATATCCGAAGCTCCTTCGTCTGCCAGATTCGGATATCCGGCCGGATATCCGATCGGATATCCGGCCCTAGATATGTTTTTAGTTATATATTGAATTATTTCTCTATATAATGTCATTTCAAAACAATAAATTACAAACATGTTTCACACATCATTGAAACATTTTAAATGTATTGAAATATAATTTACAAAAACTATATCTCTTTGAATATCATGGCTTGAATTCAAGTTTTCCCAAGAGGGGAGTTTCGTACCCAAAATTTATAAATGCAGGGGAGTTGAACAGTTAGAAAGGGAAAAAAAAAATCTTTACACCCCGTTATTTTTTATGTGCTACTTAAAGAATTACATTTATACAGACATGACAAAATACCATTGAAACAATTTAAATTAACAACTCAAGATAATTATTCAAAATTTTTATTTTATTAAAACAAAGGAACAGAATCAAGCTTTATATATACCATGTCTATTTTTCAATTTTCACCCAATGTTATGGGCAATTAACAATCGGGTTGCTAAATGAATTTCTTAATTTAGATTTTATTCCATTTTGCATACTTTAGCCTCTTTCAGAAGTTACACTTTTGACAAACAGTACAGAGCGATTTTATAACTTTAGAAATTATCGGAAACACATGGTTATGCTCTCATAAAAAGTTTTAGAAAACTTTGTAAAATCTGATGTGCATTAATTTTTAACTTACATGAATAATGCACATCTGTGATGGTATGTCACTTCTGAACAAATTTTTTTATTATATCCTTAATGGAATTATAGTCAAAACTGTAATCACTGGTATTTTCGTTAATTGAACTATGTTCTACGCATTGGAATCTACGCTATGAAATCCATATCCAAAGTTTGAAAAGGGAATAGTTAATTGATTTCTTCTATTACACGAGAAAAGGTTGATTTCAAAAAGTCATGTCAAAAGTCAGTCTGTTAATTGCGAGAAACAACTAGTTTGTTGTTTCTAATTACTTTTTTTTTAAGTTCATCAAGGTTATTTTTTTTCCTGTGCATCACAAGTGTAATCTCATTTTGTTTAGTGCTGACTATTGGCCAATTTGATAGAGCTTAGTCTCCAGTGGACGTTGCTGCCCTTTTAGTTATTTCCTATTTTGGGCAGACAGGTAAAAGATCGCAAAATACGTAAAACGGTCATAGAAAAAACATTGCTGATTTCGTCAATCATGGTGAAAATAAATAAAATAATTTGTTGATTGGTTGCGAGAAAAAAGCTGAAGTTCATGGGAAATCGACAGTGAGAAAATATCACAAAATTCGTCAATCGATCATGGAAAACTATCGTGAAATTTACCAGTCCGTCACGAGCAAATACTGTGAAATTCCTCAGCTGGTCGCAGAAAAAAATGCAAAATTTTTCAATCGGATGCAGAAAAACAATCGTTACTTTCATCAGTATGTCACAAGAACAAACAGGGAAATTTGCCAATCGGTCACAGAATAAAATTCCTAAATTTGTCAATTGATTGCGAAAAAAAATTTATGAAATTCACCAATCTGTCTCCAGAAAAAAATCAAGAAATTCGTACAGTCGGTCGCGGAGAAAAATCGCAAAATTTTTTTGTCAGATGCAGAAAAACAAACATGAATTTTGTCAATTTGTTGTAAGAAGAAACTGTGAAATCTGCCAATTGATAGTGGAAAATATCACGAAGTTTGTCAGCCGGTCCTGAGACTTTATCGTCGTTTTACAAAGAAACATTTTCGGAAAATGATTTTTTTGGAAACAGGAGTCTCCCGCCCCCAATATTCTTTAGGGCACGAATCCTACCACCCCGTCTCGAAATTCAAGACATGTATCTGCCATTCAAGCCATGTAATGTATATTAATAATGTTGTATAAAAAAGGTTATTTAAACATTAAAATATTCTGTTTATTTGTACAATGAAATGCTGATAATTGCTACTGGATTTGGATATGGGATTGAGTATATTGATAATTGCTAATAATTGCTACTGGATTTGGATATGGGATTGAGTATATTGATAATTGCTAATAATTAATTTGTACAATGAAATGCTGATAATTTGTGTAACAAATTTTAACCAATTAAATATGTCTATAATTGTAGAGTATTTTCACAAAGAAATACATACATTCTTTTTATAATTTAAACATAAAATATCTACTAATATACCCATGATTAAAGAGTGATTTTCTCCATATAAAGGTTTAGTTGATGCCTTTTTTCTGTTTTAATTATTTAATAGTGTTTTGCTTCGAATCACATTTAGTTTTATTTTAAGTTAAATTACTGTGATATTTATAAGTAAAAAGAAAATTACTTTTAATTTTAAATATTTTATTTATAATAAAGTTACAAACAGACTCGCATAAAACCAAAAACTTTCTGCGCACATAAATATTGGGTCAAAAACTTTCTGCAAATTTAATGTTTAATAAAATGACGTGTTATATTACTTTGACTGTATGAATTTTAAATAGTAGTTTTAAAATAATTACCATTTAATTTAAAAATTAATTAATATTAATTACAGAATAATTATGTTGGCTAAAAATATAATAAAACTAAAAATCCATGATATGAAGGGGTGAATTCTTATCAGTTATTTTGTCAATGCATTTAGAAACAGCCCAATCCTTAATATTGTGACCTCTTCTCACAAAATGCAATAATGGACATTGCTTCTGAAACAACGGAATCACATTTTGTAAGGAGAGGTCCATTCTTAGGTATCATCATTAAAGAGACCGATGAGTTTTTATTGCAGCCCTTTGACGAAATTCTCATTTTTTTCCACGATCATTTGGCGAAATTTCCGTTTTTCCGCGATATTTTGACATTTGCATTTTTTGAAAAAATTCGCGTTTTTTTAGAGATTCTTTGACAAAATGCGTTTTTTTTCTCCTATCCTTAGATGAAATTTGCATTTTTTAGCGATCTTTTGACAAAATTCAAGCTTTTTTCACGGCGTTTTGACGAAATTCGCAATCCTTTGATGAAATTAATTTCTTCCGTGGTTCTTTCCCGAAATTTTCATTTTTTTCATGATCTTTTGACAAAATTCGTGCTTTTTCCGCTATGCTTTTACGAAATTAGTTTTTTTCCTGCACTTTTACACAAAATTTGCTTTTTTCTGCGATTCTTTGATGAAATTCGCTTTTTTTTCGCAATCCTTTGACCATATTCGTGTTTTTTCTGTGGCCTTTTGAGAAAATTCATTTTTTTTCGCGATCCCTTGACTAAATGCGTGCTTTTTCCGCGGCCTTTGTGTTTCTTTCGCGATCCTTTAACGAAATTAGTTTTTTTCCGCGATTCTTTTATGAAATTTGCGGGATTTTTTTCACGATCCTTTGACAAAATTCACGCTTTTTCTGCTATGTTTTACGAAATTCATTTTTTTCCTGCACTTCTTTGACTTTTCTCTTAATTTGCATTTTTTTTGCTATTCTTTGACAAGAAATTTTTTTTTGTCCACGATTATTCTTTAAAGAAATTAGCGTTTTTCCACAGTCCTTTAACGAAATTTTCATTTTTTCCGTGATGCTTTGACAATATTGGGTATTTTTTCTGCGAACGATTGACGGATTTGGTTTATTTTCGGCGATCATTTGTTGAAATCCGCAATATATTTCAGTGATTTTTTTTGTGTCTGAATTTTCGGACTGATGGACGATTTTTTTTTTAATTTTCGGAAAATTCAGAACAGAATCACCCCTATCAAACAATAAATAAATCGTACATAAAATTGGAGAACATTTTTAATTTTTCGGTATTTAAAAAAAAACATACAAGAACAAAAACTACTTTTCTTTTCTAAGAAATTTTCCGCAAAGTTCCGAATTTTGCGGAAAATTTTCCGCGTGCAGGAGTGCGTCTATATTATACAACTCTAGTTACAAATATAACTAATTGGATGTGCCAATCCCAAAACTTTCTTCTATCTCATACGTCTTAATATTTCTAAAAGTAATTTTAAATGTTAATACTTCGATATTATTAGTTCAATATTATACCAACTTTGATTTTGATCTAAGATTTCTGCTCGTCAATTAATCAAAATAAGAATAAGTTAATCTCAATCATATTTATTAAAATCAATAATTTTTTTCGTTATTCTGTTGTACATCAGCTGATTGTGAATAGACAGCTTAGCAGGATGCGAAGTTCCCATGACTTCACGAGCCACCAATATACAGTACAAAAACTGCAAAAAATTGAGAAAATTTTACAAAAAACGCTGTCACAGTGACACCTTGTGGCAGAATATTTCCAAATTCAAGGAAAAACTGATGGCTATAGCTAAAAATATACGCAAAAAATTGGTTCAATTCTATGCTTAGTTTCATACACTTTTCGATGGTAAAATAATGAAAATAACACAAAAATCACTATTATAGCGCCCTCTTCCAGCAGACTATTTTCAAATTCAAGGAGGACCAGTTGGCCATAGCCAAAAACATACCCCTAAAAATTGGTTCAATTCTATGCATAACTTCATACAATTTTCGATGGTACATACAAGAATGAAAATGGCACAAAAATCACTGTTACAGCGCACCCTTCTGGTGGAATATTTCTAATTTAAAGGAGAACCTGCTGGACATAGCCAAAAACATACACAAAAAATTTTGTTCGATTATATGGATAACTTATTACATATTTAACAGACACTTTTCGACAATACAATAATGAAAATGGCACAAAAATCGCAATTACAGCAGCACTCCTTTCTGACAGAATGCTTCCATATTGAAGAAGGACCTGCTGGCCACAGCCAAAAACATACACAAAAATTTGGTTCAATTCTATGCATAACTTCATACACTTTTTGGATGGCACAAAAATCACGATTACAGCGCCCCCTTCAGTGGAATGCTCCAATATTGAAGAAGGGCCAGCTGGCTATAGCCAAAAATATTCACAAAAAATTTGGTTCAATTCAATGCATAACTTCATACATTTTTTGATGGTATGATGACAGACAAACAGACATTTTGTATAAGCATGTTTTGGTATCTGACCCCTAAAACGTCTAAGCCCACCAAAAACCAGAAATCGAAAAAAATCTCAGTTACAATACTTTCTTCTATTGAAGATAGAAGAAAGTAAAAATAGGCCTGTTTAATTGTTAAACTTAAAAGAGAGAAAGAAAATTAATAAAGTCATACTTTAATAAACAACTTCAGATTTTGTTTCACATTCTGAAAGTAAAGGTACAATTTTCTAAAAGATGTAAACACAAATTCTTAAATTTATTATAGAGAGTTCAAATACCAATGTTAGGAAAGCTGGTAATTCTTTAAACTTTTGGCAATTAGCTTTTACTCATAAATAGTGGACTTACTTTCATATTTTGCATTATAAACAATAGTCGTTCGGCATTGTTTGGATCAAACGATTTCTCTTATCCTTATATATTTGCTTTGTTACGCATTGCCGGATATCCGGCAGAGAAGTCGGATATCCGGTGATTGTGATTCGGATATCCGACGGTATTTCGGATATTGAAAAATCAGCCGGATGTGCCGGATATCGGATATTTGCCGGATATCCGTTGCATCCCTAATTTCTACTCAATCGCAGGAAGTATCGAACCAATTTAAAAAATAATGATTTGAAAACGATGGTGACAGCCTCGCTCCAACATAGGCTGTATTTCATGTCGATGCCACTACCCCAAAGGGGGTGAAAGAACTAAAAACGATCTAAATTGCGTGTTTTGTAAAACATCAGGGGCTAGCAACTTGAAACTAGGCATGGTAGTTAATTATAAGATATAAATGATCTCTAAGATCATTTCCTAAGTTTAAAAGGGGTGAAAATGGACAAAGAACATTCTAAACAATGTTCAGAATTGCGAATTCTGCGCAATCTCAGAAAGTACCCAACCTATTTCAAAAGTAAAGGTTGGAAATTGATGATGACAGCCCTTGCTCCAATATAGGATCTATTTCATGTCGGCGTCCCTACCACCTTGCGGTTGCATTTTAAAAGACGTTCTAAATTGTGATTTTTGTGATATTGAAGGGGCTAGCAATTTGAAATTTGGCATGGTAATTACTTATGAGAAGTAAATACTGTCTGAGAAAAGTTCCTTAAAAATTTGAAATTTAAAAGGGGAGAAAATGAACGAAAAGCGTTCTAAAATCGTTCTAAATAGCGATTTCTATGCAATCTCAGGAAATATAAGCCGATTTCAGAAGTAATGGTTTCAAATTGATAGTGATGGTGCCCGCTCCAACATAGCCTATATTTTACGTTGTTGTCACTACCACCTGCGGGTTACAGGAGCAAAAAATGTTCTAAATTGCATTTTTGTGTTACTGAGGGGGTCTAACATTTTAAATTTGGAATGGTAATTACTTCAAAGATGCAAATGCTTTCTAAGAATTTTCGAAAGAAAATTTCAAATTAAGAAAAATGATGTGAGCGAAAAGCATTCTATAAGCGTTCTAAATTACGATTTTTATGCAGTCGTATGAAATACGAAACTGATTTCAAACATAATGATTGAAAATTGATGGTGATAGAACCTGCTCAAACATAAGCTATATTTTATGCCGGTGGCTTAACCCCTAGAGTGTTGCAGGAGCAAAAAACTTTCTAAATTGCGATTTTTTTCGGTACTGAAGAGGCTAGAAACTTTAAATTTATAGCACGGTAGTTATAAGATATAAATGCTGTCTAAGAACCAGGGTTCGCAAAAACCCGGGTTTTTCTGAAAAAACCCAACCCACATGGGTTTTTTCATGAAAAACGCAATTTTTCCCGGGGAAAATCGGGTTTTTTCAAAAGTATAATACATGCGTAATTACATTATTGTATACTATATTTTCTATATATTATATACACTATACATAAAAAAATACATTGTTCCCTTATATACAATATGATTGTAATGCTATTTTACAAGTTATAAATTATATGAATTTAAATTAATTAAATGGCAGTGTTTCTCACAAATTAGTTTTAAATATAATAGAAGATATAAAATTATTAATTTTCTTTAAATCAAATAATGAATAGAATATTAAAATGTAAAATATATAAGTAGGAAGAAAAAAACGGGTAAACTAGTCGGATGTGCCAATCCCAAAAGTTTCTTCTATCTCATACATGTTAATAATTCAAAATTCACTATCACAGTACCAAAATTAAATGACAATCTATGCCCTTCATGAGGATTGTAAAATATAGATTTGTTGAATTGGATGCATTTAACAAGCAGATATAAGTATATCAGAAATATCACCTATTGTGCAATTTACAACAAAACCTAATCAGTAACAGTTTACGTCAACGTCTAACTGAATCTGAAGTTTGATGAAAATCCATGCATTATTAGTTCTTGAGATAAAGCTATTGCAAAAAGTGAGATAAATGCAGCACAACAGCGCCACTGTTGGGCGATATACACCAAAAACTAATCAGCACCAGTTTAAATCAAGGTCTAACTGAATCTAAATTTTTATTCAATTTCGTACATTAGTTCTTGAGGTACCAGTTATTGCTGAAATCGCGAAAAATGCAGCATAGCAGCACTCCCTGTTGGGCGATATGCACCAAAATTCAATAAGCAACAATTTAACTTGTAACTCAATCTGAAGTTTTATGAAAATCCATGCATTAGTTCTTGAGATAAAGCTATTGGAAAAATTGAGATAAATGTAGCATAGCAGCGCCACCTGTTGGGCAGTACAAAAACTAATCAGCACTAGTTTACATCAAGGTCTAACTCAATCTAAAGTTTTATGAAAATCCGTGCATAAGTTCTTCAGATAAAGCTATTGCAAAAATTGAGATAAATGCAGCATAGCTGCGCCACCTGTTTGGCAGTATACACCAAAAACTAATCAGCACTAGTTTACATCAAAGTCCAACTCAATCTAAAGTTTACGTGTCTCAATCTAGAGTTACTATTTCGTGCATTAGTTCTTGAGATAGAGCACCCACAAAAATTTTTTCACATACAGACAGACATTTTCTAAAAACTATCAAATCGTCTTCAGGACCTTTTTAAAACGTATAAATCCATCAAACTGGAAGTCGAAATTTTTCACGAATCCAATACTTTCTTCTTGTAAAGATAGAAGAAAGTAAAAATACATATTTTTTATTTCCATGAATATAGTTGATTTGAATTTTTTATATAGGCATTCTTATGATATAACCTTTACCTATAGTTATGTACTATGTATGTTGCCTACTAGTTTCTATGTTAGTGAAGTATTTGAATTGAATGTGTTGAAATACATTTTTATTTTACTTCAGATGTGCATGTAATGGCTTTTATATATATATATATATATTTTTTTTTTTTTCAAAATTAACTGAAATGACTTAAATTCGTTAAATGTGTATCTTGTTTAAATTTTTAAATTATTTCTGAAAATTCAAAAAACCCATATTATGGGTTTTTCAGTGGGCTTTTTCAAGTGGGCCCATTCTGAAAAAACCCACTGGGTTTTTTCGAACTGGGCCCAGCTTTGCGAACCCTGCTAAGAACAGTCGAAAATAAATTCGAAATTAAAAAGGGTTGAAGCGAAGGGAAGGAACGAAAAGCACTCTAAAAGTGTCCTAAATTACGATTTCTATGGAATCTCAGGAAATAATAAACCAATTACAGAAGTTATTGGTTGCGAATCAAGGCCCTGATCCTAGACGGGCTATATTTTATGCCGGTGTCACTACTACTTGGTTGGCAGGAACAACAAGAAAGCCTTTAAAAACATCTAAGTTCCGTTTTCTATAGAATATTAGGAAATACCAACCGATTTGAAAGGTTAATGTTGGCAAATTAACGGTGACTGTCTCTGTTTCAACATTTTTCAAGACATTCTATTTCGACTCTGTTTCGGCATTTTATGTTGGTGCCACTAACACCAGAGAGGTGGTAGACTGTTAGACAAGAAGCTGGGAATTTTAATGATGGTTAATTTAAAAATGTTAATGTGTTAATATGGTTTCTAAAAAATTCAAAACTTCAAATGAATACTGAAATGAGCATAAAAGTATCAAAATACTTTCTAAATTTTTATCTATTTAGAATTAGTTTTAGTTCTTATTAATTAAAATCTCATTTCTGTTTATTGCAGTTTTATAATGAAGTTTAGTCAAACTGCGGCTTAATTTGTAATTTTTGAATTATTCCCAAAGTTGTTCTTCTAATAAAAAAAAAAATAGTAATGCAAATATCACTTGGCATATTTCAACTATTACGCGAGCAAAGTTGTGGGGTTTGCTAATCTATACTCATATTATAAAGAGGAAAAAATTGTTTATTTGTCGGAGATAAGCTCAGGAACTACTGAACCGATTCCAAAAGTAACTGTATCAAAATGATGGTGTTCGCCCAACTTAGAACATAGGCTATATCTTATGTCGGTGCCACTATCCCAAAGGGGGTGCAGGAGCAAAAAATGTTCTAAAAATGCGATTTTTGCGTTACTGAAGGGCCTAGAAATATGAAATTTGGAATATTAGTTATAAGATATAAATGGTGTCTAAGAACAGTTCTTAAACAATTCGAAATTTAAAAGGGGTGAAAATGCACAAAAAGTGTTCTAAAAAACGTTCTAAATGGTAGTTTCTACCTAATCTCAGGAAATACCAAACCGATTTCAAAAGTAATGGTATAAAAATGATGGTGTTAGTCCAACTTAGAACATAGGTTATATTTTATATCGGTGCCACTACCCCAAAGGGGGTGCAGGAGCAAAAAACGTTCTAAAAATGCGATTTTTGCATTACTGAAGGACCTAGAAATATGAAATTTGGAATATTATTTACTTATAAGATATAAATGGTGTCTAAGAACAGTTCTTAAACAATTCAAAATTTAAAAGGGCTGAAAATGCACAAAAAGCGTTCTAAAAAACATTCTAAATGGTAGTTTCTGTTGAAATTACAAAAGTAAAGTCTAACACGAGTAGCAGAGCTGCGTTAGCAAATGGAAACGCGAAAGCTGAAAGAATCCCTAAACCTCTTTAAAACAAATTATATTAATAAAGATTCAATTACTATTTAACTTTAAAAGAACAATTTAAACAGCTGAAATAGAAAATCATTTGTGGTGGTTAAAGAAATAAACAAACTAGATTTAAAAGACAACTAACGTTTATTATTCGATTAAATATACTTTAAAAATAGAATGATAAAAACCATCACTTACACATAATTCTTATATATATTATTCTCATAAATGAAACTAACATTATACTCTTAAAAACAAAAACACTTCATGACACTATCAAATGATTATACCAGTGAACCAGAGTCCTTCATATTTAGCGATCAAAAACTCACGTGCACTACGCTGAATTGCTTAAACACATTCACTTGAAAAACGAAAAACCACTTTTCACAAACCATCTCGATATTCAGACAGTCGAAGATCAACCGATGCAATACGAATAAAGTACCTATAACTGTAAACAACATCTTCTGGAAACGTCATTACTAATACGGATCCCTCTTACACTTGTAAAGCCGATTCACATCTAAAACCACGTTGAAAAATAAACCGGCTTCTTTCTAGAGCGAAGAATCACACATGACACCATCGATGAGAGAAATCAAAAAGGCAGCCCGTGAAAAATGTTCTCTTGATTAAAAGTCAAACTCCAGGTTGACAATAAAAATAATCTCATTCAGCATTAAAAACTCCAAGGAGACTTAAGACTAAAAGGAAAAACATGCACCATCTTTTCAACTCGCCTAAAACTAAAAACATAAAGAGACACTTTACCACATAACAGCACGGACTGAAAACGCATATCTATCACGTTGAATGAGAGCATATTTATATCATCCAACCACACAGAAAAAGCAACTGCGACGCAGCCCGGAAGTTACATCCTCGATCTCTGAAACGCTAATGGAAGAAAGGACGAAACGTCATATGCAAAACAAACGACCGGATGACTAACGCCATCTCGTGTTCATTCGTAAAAACTCCTCAGTTGGATCAGAAGATTTCGGATGTATTGCGTCACGGACGAAAACGTGTGCTAAATGCCGGCTCTTACGATAGCAAAGTGAAACATAAATAAAGTATATGGAGTAACGAAAGAAACTCAAAGCCTGGAACTAAAGCTTGGAAATAACAATAGAATAAAGGTAAGTGGAACTAAGTAAAGTGTATTTAAATAAAGAAAATGAATTAATTATACTTGTAAATAAAAAGTAAAAGTGAACTGTTATGATAGGGATATGTACAGGGATGAGAAAGGGTCTGTTTACCTAACAAAGCCCCCCCTCTCAGAACCTGTACATCTAACAAGGGCATCAGCCCACAGAGACACTAGTAGCAACCCAAATGGATAGTCTAACACATCAAGTATCTCCTGAGCAAAAATTAAAGAAATACCCATATCTACAACTCACTTAATAAAAACAAAGTTCCATAATCTTAAAAACTCAAATAAGCCAAAAGAATCCTATTAAAAACGACAACTGGCGATGCTAAAAGCTGAAGAAACTCCGGAACACTAAAAATTACATCAATATTACAATAAAATAACAATTAAATATATCACAGTAATAACTAAATATAAACATAGTTACATTAAAAACATTTCTAAAAAACATCTTCAGTCCATTATATAAGTAATCTCTCTCCTCTCCTCTCACATTTATATTACACATGCCAAGTCTTAAAAATTCAAAAACAAGATCTTCTACATGAAAGATTTAACATAACTGAAAAATGTACCCCAAAAATAAACTTTATATTATATCCTAAATATTTACTATCAGATTTTTAACAATTTTAAAAACTTATATTTATAAAAACAATTTTTATTGGTCTATACCTCCAGTTCCTCAACCTATCAACCAACAGTCAATTCAACCTGCTTAACTAGAATCAATTAAATAACTGCAATACAATTTCCTCAGACAAATTCCAGCCAGGCAAATCCAAACAGTTAATGTGTTAATTTCTATTCTGACACAATAACACATTCCACTTCTCACAATATTTCAAATCTATCAGGTATGACTCAGCTAGCTTAAAAAAAAAATGATCCAGTGCAAGATATACAGCAATAACTGATTACCAAAAACGTAACTCCTAACACTATATATGGGTTACTTAACAATGGCAAGTATACTGTGTTCAACCAACCTAAATTATTCTCCATATAACAGCTTCTTTAAACATAAGTAGGTTTAAACCACAACTTATCTAAGAATCCAGATGGAAACATTTATCAAAAATGGTACTTCACATGCATTCAATCTTTCGAGATCAGGTACTAGGTATCATACCTACATCCAAAAAAAACAGTCGCCCACATACTCTCTAAAAAAAAAAACAGACGTAGATAAATGTGGTACCGGATATGAAATATCTTCAATTCAAAAACTAGACTCGTAATGATCAGAAACTAGGGGACTGACCACATCCCCTCATATCAGCCTCAATAGTAAAAGAGCACAGACCATACTACCGCCAACAATCCAAAGAAAAACCTAGTCACTACTGTAATCATCAGCATTACTCATTACCACAGCATGTAGACAATTAAAAAAAAACTACCTTGCTAATTAACTAACGAGCCATACCAAAAAAAAAATAATGTATTTAAACAATTTATCATAATTTCTGCCCTATCTAGAATCAGGCAAAAATTGAAATCAGAATTTCCCTTAAAAACTTCGAAGATTATGATTAACACAGCCTGCCCGCCAGAATTGTCTAATCAACTTCCATTTTCTGAACTCACTTGATGACCTCCGGAAAAACTAGATATCCTATCACAGAAAGTACAACCTCAAAATTTTCCTCAGCTATTAAAGATCTTACAATATTACAATACTCATGATGATACTCATGCGGAGAAAGCAACCCGGGATAAAACAAATAATTTTACACTTTCCCACAATTCATACCATCAAAAAAAAAATTATAATTACCTAACACATCTAAAAAGACTTCAACACCCTCTTAAAACTTCAAGCTAGGCAACGTCGACACTACAACTTAAACATCAGAATTAAGTATACCATAATATTTCATATGACATTCCGTCATGCAGCCAAAAACTGGTCTCAAAAACATATAAACTCCTACCATTTTAGCTAGGGTTTCAAGTGCACTAGATATCAACAATGCTCTTTTCTCTCAGCTCAATCCCAATTCTTTCTATAATCTTTAACAAAAAAAAAAAATGAACTATATATTTGTATCACTGTCAAAAATGAAAATCAATCAAAATCATAAAAGAAAAAAATAAAGAAAACTAAATAACCGTAGTAATAAAAATAAGAGCACCGATCTAGACACCATACCACAGCCATGACTGCAATCCATAAACATCATTCCAATTCCTTCAAAAATAATTCAGTCAAAAGTATCTATAATAACCTTAAAAACCGACTTCTAAAGGCAAAATATATACAGTTTAATTATTCAATTATATGCAATATCAACGTCACCAGCCAAAGATCAACAAGAAGTCCACTTTAGCACTTTCCATCTCTTAACTATTTATCTAAGTTTTCCCAGGTTCCAGAATTCAAAATTTCCAAAAATCTATATTCCAATGCAGGTTTACACAGCTATTTACTTTAAAACCTATTAAATATTCGATCCTTCCAAACGATCTGGCTTCGATCCCCAAAAATTTCCATTTCCATTGCAAGACCTTCTCAAAAGTACACCAATTAACTCATGGTTAAACCGTATAATTTTATACTGTAAATTAAACAGGCAATTAAGCACAAATAAAAAAAACTTCTCTGTTTCTATTTTTAAAAAAAAAAAAAAACTACACATTCAGTACACTTCCCCTTTTAAACAGTAGACACAGAGCTTTAACTTGCTCATTTAAAAATTACTGTAACAGGTGACAACCAATATTCTGATCAAAAGTTGACACCAAGGCAAGCCCAACTGAAACATGCAGTCAAAAATATATTAACAAACAAAAAAACCACTTTATTGGAGGAAAAATTAAATCTATATCTGAAAAATACTTAAAAATATATATATATAAATCAAATTTATTTTCACAAAAACAATTTTCAAAATAGAAAAAAATATACCATTTAATTCATACAATTAATACATATAAGTTAATGGTCACTTTGTACAAAGTAGAGATCCTAGGATTTTAACAGTCGTCTAAAACAATATGCATTTTATTCAGATATTCATTGAACTTACTGTGACCTTTTGTCAGGCAAAAAAACTGAAACATTAAAATTTAAGGCATGGAGAGGTCTGAGGTTTTAGCTAAATATACTTTACAAGACAATGAATCATTTTACAATTACACTGCATATTCAAATTATGAACAAGTTCAAAATTATATCTAAAAAAAATAACCTGGATATTACTATCCTATGGTTCTCAAAAAGTATCCTGAACTTTACACTAAATTCCATGATCCATAAAATCCAAACAATTAAAACTTATATTTAACGGTTAACTTTACTTAAATCCCCCCACGATAATGAATTAACATAATTTCCTTTAAAACTGCTACTAAGTAAACTTTAAACTATACAAAGAATTATTTCAAACTTTAAAGAAAAACCTAACACATTACAGTAGTCAAGATATTCAAATAACAGCTCAGCACTCCAGGATGGGCTCTTTAACAACCTTAAAAAGAAAAGAAATACCCCCCAATGCTAAGCATGACAAATAACACCTCAACCACCATAAATGTAATATTACACTATTGCCATAATAAATTAAACCAAAGAAATTTATGAAGAGTCAAACTATTAACTTTAATTTATTTAATTCAAATTACCATGAAACTATTTTAATATACCACTCATGATGATTGGATACATGTGGGAAAATTTGCCAAAATACCACGGACCTCCAACCAATCAATTGCAGTAAAAAAAAATTTAACATTTAATAACTTTTATCAAAATTTACCATCACCGTAAGGGTTAAATGTTAATTACTTTTAAACTTCTGAAAAATTATACAATTTAACACATCTAAACTACCGCTCCAGATAAAATACAGATCTTTAATTAAGCTCAACCCAATAATTACTTTAATCTTTAAATACTATTTCAAAATCAATAATTTATTCAGAAAAACATCTTATTAACCTCTTCCAGCCCCATTAAATCAATTTAGCCCATTATATCAGTAAATCTAAAAATTATGGAAAGGAGCCCGATACATTTAAATACAAACAGATTTCTTTATAATCTTAAAAATATTTCTCAAAATCAAACTCTAAAAACCATTAAACCTGTATTTGTTTAAAAATCTACTTGATTAATATAATTCTCAAAACTGCAATAAACCAGTATCCCTACAATCAATTCATTATTTAGAAACTTTAACCAATCTTAAAGAAAAATTCAATTCAAAAATACTTTATATTCTATTAAAACTTTAAACATGATAACAATAAAAATGGCTATATGCATATCTAAAACAATATTTAATCTAAAACTTTTATGCATATCTTAAAAAAAATTGTAACATGCATATCTAAAACACAATTTAATCTAAAACTTTTATGCATATCAAAAAAATTGTAACATGCATATCCAACACACTTTTATCTAGAAAAAAAAATGCATATCTAAAAAATAGTAGTCAAAATATCACAGATATATAACAATTTTAACAGACGAAGGAAAAAGGGCACACCTCCAGCTACACTCATCATCTTGATGACTTGGTTTTTAATATCATCTTATGCGATCTCAATTCAGAAAAATACCAATTTAACGATGCAAATCAACATTCATTAAGTCTCCATCAAATGTTCATGCAAGCTTAGTCAATCACCGGAATGTCCACAACAGTTCCAGAAGCCAACTTTCAAAAGATCAAATCTCAGCAAATAGTCCTTGAAGAACCAAAAATGAACCCAAAATTGGGCCCACACGAGATCCACTGCGCTCAAAAACTAAGTCACTTTAAATATTACTTTCAGATGACTTGTTAAAAACGAAACTTTCACTGAAGATTTCAGATCTCACCATAAAGCACATTCCAGGAACATCACTTTCATTTGTATAACACTTAAATTTCATAAAAGATTTCTTGATCATTTTCAACATCAAATTCCAAACTTTAAACTCTTTATTGAGCATTTTATCCTTCAATGGTTGATTGAAATATCTCTGGTTCTTGTGTCATGAAGTCCCAAAAAAATTTTATTTCTTAAAAATATCATATTCAAAATAAATTTTATAAAGTTAAAAACTTAAAAAATTTTAAGAAAAAGCTCATTTATAATATTATGAAACAAAATTTAAAATAGCATTACAATTACTATTGAAAATTATAACCTTTTAACCATATATTTACTTATAGCCCCCCCGTCAAAGACGGTGTATTAATCAAAATCAAAAAGGGGGAGTAACCACCACATCAGTTTAAAGCCAAACCAATTAAGGTTAAAGATGGCAAAGAAAAGTTTCAAACTCTACTTTTAACTCTTATTTAAATCTTTTAAATTATAACTATCATTGAACAATAAAGGAATTAAATTATATTAATCAATTTACGAATTTCTTTAATTTTTGAACTATGAAAACAAACTGACAGAGGTCAGGGAAACATAACCCCATAACCCTTGTTGAAATTACAAAAGTAAAGTCTAACACGAGTAGCAGAGCTGCGTTAGCAAATGGAAACGCGAAAGCTGAAAGAATCCCTAAACCTCTTTAAAACAAATTATATTAATAAAGATTCAATTACTATTTAACTTTAAAAGAACAATTTAAACAGCTGAAATAGAAAATCATTTGTGGTGGTTAAAGAAATAAACAAACTAGATTTAAAAGACAACTAACGTTTATTATTCGATTAAATATACTTTAAAAATAGAATGATAAAAACCATCACTTACACATAATTCTTATATATATTATTCTCATAAATGAAACTAACATTATACTCTTAAAAACAAAAACACTTCATGACACTATCAAATGATTATACCAGTGAACCAGAGTCCTTCATATTTAGCGATCAAAAACTCACGTGCACTACGCTGAATTGCTTAAACACATTCACTTGAAAAACGAAAAACCACTTTTCACAAACCATCTCGATATTCAGACAGTCGAAGATCAACCGATGCAATACGAATAAAGTACCTATAACTGTAAACAACATCTTCTGGAAACGTCATTACTAATACGGATCCCTCTTACACTTGTAAAGCCGATTCACATCTAAAACCACGTTGAAAAATAAACCGGCTTCTTTCTAGAGCGAAGAATCACACATGACACCATCGATGAGAGAAATCAAAAAGGCAGCCCGTGAAAAATGTTCTCTTGATTAAAAGTCAAACTCCAGGTTGACAATAAAAATAATCTCATTCAGCATTAAAAACTCCAAGGAGACTTAAGACTAAAAGGAAAAACATGCACCATCTTTTCAACTCGCCTAAAACTAAAAACATAAAGAGACACTTTACCACATAACAGCACGGACTGAAAACGCATATCTATCACGTTGAATGAGAGCATATTTATATCATCCAACCACACAGAAAAAGCAACTGCGACGCAGCCCGGAAGTTACATCCTCGATCTCTGAAACGCTAATGGAAGAAAGGACGAAACGTCATATGCAAAACAAACGACCGGATGACTAACGCCATCTCGTGTTCATTCGTAAAAACTCCTCAGTTGGATCAGAAGATTTCGGATGTATTGCGTCACGGACGAAAACGTGTGCTAAATGCCGGCTCTTACGATAGCAAAGTGAAACATAAATAAAGTATATGGAGTAACGAAAGAAACTCAAAGCCTGGAACTAAAGCTTGGAAATAACAATAGAATAAAGGTAAGTGGAACTAAATAAAGTGTATTTAAATAAAGAAAATGAATTAATTATACTTGTAAATAAAAAGTAAAAGTGAACTGTTATGATAGGGATATGTACAGGGATGAGAAAGGGTCTGTTTACCTAACAGTTTCTACATAATCTCAGGAAATACCAAACCGATTTTAAAAATATTGGTGTCAAAATGATAGTGACAATGTTTGCTCCAAGATAGGCTATGTTTTATGTCGGTGCCATTACCCCAAAGGGGGTGTAGGAGCAAAAAACGTTCTAAAAATGCGATTTATGTGTTACTGATGGGCCTAGAAATATGAAATATCAGCTACTTATTAGATATAAAGAATTTCTAAGAACAATTCTTAAACAATTCGAAATTTAAAAAGGGGTGAAAATGCACGAAAAGCGTTCTAAAAAATGTTCCAAATGGTAGTTTCTACACAATCTCAGGAAATACCAAACCGATTTAAAAATAATGGTATCAAAATGATGCTGAAAATCCTTGCTCCAACATAGGCTATGTTTTATGTCGGTGCCACTACCCCAAAGGGGCTGCAGGAGAAAAACGTTCTAAATTGCGGTTTTTGTGTGACGAAAGGGCCTTGAATTGTGAAATTTAGAATGATAGTTATAAGATATCAATGATCTCTAAGGACATTTCCTAAAAAAATCGAAATTTAAAAGGGTGGTCAAAATGCGCAAAAAGCATTGTAAAAAATGTTCTAAGTTGCAATTTCTATGCAATCTCAGGATATACTGAACCGATTTCAAATATAATGGTGTTAAAATGATGGTGACAGATCTTGCTCCAAGATAGGCTATATTTTATATATGTCTCCACTAACCCAGAGGAGATGCAGGAGCAAAATGAGCGAAAAGTGTTCTAAATGCCGATTTGTCAGCAATATCTCAGGAAGAATCAAACTGATTTCAAAAGTAATGTTAAGAAATTGATGCTGACAGCCTCTGCTCTAACATAGACGCTATTTTAAGTCGGTATCACTATCACATAGAAGTTGCAGGAGCAAAAAAGCGTTTCTTTGTGATCGGTAGGGGCTAGCAACTTAAAATTAGGCAAGGTACATATGTATTACATATAAATGATCTTTAAGAACAGTTTCGACAAAATTGGAAATTTAAAAAGGGGTGAAAATTTGCGAAAAGCATTCTAAATTGCGATTTCTACTCAATCTCAGGAAATTCCAAAGCTATTTCAAAAGTAATGGTTGCAAATCAATGGTGACAGTCCCTGCTATATCATAGGTTATATTTTATATTGCTGTCACTACCATCTGAGGGTTAAAAAAGCAAAACATGTTCTAATTTGCGTTTTTTGCATAACTGAAGGGTCTAACACTTTGAAGTATGGCATGTTATTTACTTACAAGATGCAACTGCTTTCTATGAGCTGTCGAAAGAAAATTTCAAATTTAAAAAGATGAAGTGACCGAAAAGCGTTATAAATTACAATTTTTATGTAATCTTTTCAAATACCAAACCGATTAAAAAAATAATGATAACAAATTGTTGGTGATAGAACCTGCTCAAACATAAGCTATATTTTATGTCTGTGCCACTACCACCAAAGGGTTGCAGTAGCTAAAAACTTTCTAAATTGCGATTTCTGTGATACTGAAATGGCTAGAAACTTTAAATATGGCATGGTAGTTACTTATAAAATATAAATGCCCTCGAAGGACTGTCGAAAATAAATTTAAATTAAAAAGGGGTGAAGTGAAGGGGAGGTGCGAAAAGCATTCTAAAAAAGTCCTAAATTACTATTTCTATGCTATTTCAGGAAATATAAGCCAAATATAAAAGTAATAGTTGCGAATCAATGGTAACAGTCTCTGATCCTACACAGGCTATATTTTTTGCCAATGATTCTACCACCTGGGATTCACAGAAACAACAAACGCTCTAAAAAAGGCCTTTAAAAGTTTTCTAAATTACGTTTCTGTGGAATATTAGGAAATAACAAACCAATTTCAAAATTAATGTTGGCAAATTAATGGTGACAATTCCTATTTCAACATAGCCCTTTATGTTGAGAGAGGTGGTAGGACTTGGAATTTGACATGATGGTTAATTTTAAGATGGTTTCTAAAAAATTCAAAACTTCAAATGAATACTGAAATGAGCGTATTAATTGAGCATAAAAGTTTCAAAATATTTTCTAAATTATTATTTATTTCGTTTTATTTCGTTTTATTAATTTAAGTCTCATTTTTGCCTTATGCAGTGTAACAATGATATTTAATCAAACTGTGTTTTAAATAGTAATTTTTTTAAATTATTTCTAAAAGTAATAAGTACCTTTTAATAAAATAAAATATTACCTTTTAATGAAATAAAAATTTAGTTAGTACCTTTTAATAAAAATTAGACATATAAATATCACTTGGCATATTTCAAATATTATGCGAGTAAAGCCGCGGGGTTTGCTATCATCATATTATAAAGAGGTAAAATTTGTTTATTTGTAGGAGGTAAGCTCTGGAACAACCGAACCGATTCCAAAAGTAATGGTATCAAAATGATGGTGTTAGTCCAACTTAGAACATAGGCTATATTTTATGTCCGTGCCACTGGCCAAAAGGGGGTGAAAGAGGAAAAAACGTTCTAAAAATGTGCTTATTGTGTTACTGAAGGGCCTAGAAACATGAAATTTGGCATGGTAGTTACATATAAGATACTAATGATATCTAAGGACATTTCTTTAAAAAATCGAAATTAAACAGAGGTGAAAATGCACGAAAAACGTTCTAAAAAACGTTCTAATTGTGGTTTCTACACAATCTCAGGAAATGCCAAACCGATCTAAAAAATAATGGCGTCAAAATGATGGTGACAACCCTTGCTCCAACATAGGCGATGTTTTATGTCGGTGCCACTACTCCAAAGGGCGTGAAGGAGCAAAAAACTACCTGAATTGCGTTTTTTGTAATACTGCGGGGGCTAGCAACTTGAAACTAGGCATGGTAGTTACTTATAAGATATCAATGATCTCTAAGAACATTTCCTGAATAATTCGAAATTTAAAAAGGGTGAAGATGGACGAAAAATGTTCTAAATTGCAATTTCTACGCAATCTCAAAAAATACCCAGCCGATTTCATAAGCAATGGTTGGAAATTGATGATGACAGCCCTTGCTCCAATCTATTTCATGTCGGCGTCATTACCACCTTGCGGTTTCTGTTTAAAAAACGTTCTAAATTGTGATTTTTTGTGATACTGTAGGGGTTAGCAACTTGTAAATTTTGCATGGTAATTACTTATGAGATCTAAATAGTCTCTGAGAAGAGTTCCTTACAAATTTGAAATTTCAAAGGGGTGAAAATGAAAGAAAAGCCTTCTAAAAATGTTCTAAATAGCGATTTCTACGCAATCTCAGGCAATATAAACCGATTTCAGAAGTAATGGTTTCAAATTGATGGTGACAGTACCCGCGCCAACATAGCCTATATTTTAGGTTGTTGTCAATACCACCTGGGGGTTACAGGAGCAAAAAAATTTCTAAATTTCGTTTTTTGTGTTACTGGGGGGTGTCTAACATTTTAAATTTGGAATGGTAATTACTTCAAAGACGCAAATGCTTTCTAAGAATAGTCGAAAGGAAATTCCAAATTTAAAAGGATGAAGTAAGTGAAAACCGTTCTATAAGCTTTCTGAATTACGATTTTTATGCAGTCGTATGAAATACAAAACCAATTTCAAACATAAGGGTTGCAAATTGATGGGGATAAAGCCTGCTCAAACATAAGCTATATTTTATGTCGAGGGTTGCAGGAGCAAAACACTAAATTGCGATTTCTGCTGTACTGAAGAGGGTAGAAACTAAATGTAGCACGGTAGTTACTTATAAAATATAAATGTCCTCTATGAACAGTCGAAAATAAATTCGAAATTAAAAAGGGGTGAAGCAAAGGGAAGGAGCGTAAAGCATTCTAAAAGAATCCTAAATTACGATTTCTATGGAATCTCAGGAAATAATAAACCGATTACAGAAGTTATTGGTTGCGAATCAAGAGTGATAGACCCTGATCCTATACGGGCTATATTTCATGCCGGTGTCACTACCACCTGGTCGCAGGAACAACAAGAAAGCCTTTAAAAACATCTAAATTCTGTTTTCTATAGAATATTGAGAAATACCAACCAATTTCAAGGTTAATGTTGGCAAATTAATGGTGACAGTCTCTGTTTCAACATTTTTCGAGATATTCTATTTCAACTCTGTTTCGGCATTTTATTGTTGGCGCAACTAACACCAGAGAGGTGGCAGATTGTTAGACAAGAAGCTTGGAATTTGACTTGATGGTTAATTTTAAGATGTAAATGTGTTATGATGGTTTCTAAAAAATTCGAAACTTCAAATGAATACTAAAAAGAGCGTATGAAATGAGCATAAAAGTCTCAAAATACGTTCTAAATTATCATTTAATTGGAATTAGTTTTAGTTCTTATTAATTAAAATCTTATTTTTGTCTATTGCACTTTTATAATGAAGTTTAGTCAAACTGTGGCTTAATTTGTAATTTATGAATAACTTCAAAAAGTGTTCTTCTAATAGATAATATTCATGCAAATATCACTTATTTGGCATGTTTCAACTATTACGCGAGCAAAGCCGCGGGTTTGCTAGTCATATTATAAGGAGGTAAAAATTGTTTAGTTGTAGGAGGTAAGCTCTGGAACTACCGAACCGATTCCAAAAGTAATCAGGGTTGTAAAAAATCCGGGTTTTGTTTAAAAAACCCAGCCCGGGCAGCTACCCACTACAACCCTTATAGTTGTAAAAAACCCAGCCTGGGTGGGTACCCAGGCAGCTATCCACTAAAACTCTGAAAGTAATGGTATCAAAATGATTGTGTTAGTCCAACTTAGAACATAGGCTATATCTTATGTCGTGCCACTGGCCAAAAGGGGGTGCAGGATCAAAAAACGTTCTAAAAATGCGATTTTTGTTACTGAAGGGCCTAGAAACATGAAATTTGGAATGGCACTTATTTATAAGATATAAATGATCTCTAAGAACATTTCTTAAAAAATTCGAAATTTAAAAGAGGTGAAAATGCACAAAAAGCATTCTAAAAAACGTTCTAAATGGCAAATTTTACGCAATCTCAAGAAGTACCAAACCGATTTCAAAACTAATGGTAACAAAATGATGGTGACAACCCTTGCTCCAACATAGGCTATATTTTATGTCGGTGCCATTACCCCCAAAGGAGGTGCAGGAGCAAAAAACATTCGAAAATGCGATTTTTGTGTTACTGAAGGGCCTAGACACATGAAATTTGGAATGGTAGTTACTTATAAGATATAAATTATCTCTAAGAACATTTCTTAAAAAATTCGAAATTTAAAAGAGGTGAAAATGCACAAAAAGCGTTCTAAATGGCAAATTTTACGCAATCTCAAGAAGTACCAAACCGATTTCAAAACTAATGGTAACAAAATGATGGTGACAACCCTTGCTCCAACATAGGCTATATTTTATGTCGGTGCCATTACCCCCAAAGGAGGTGCAGGAGCAAAAAACATTCGAAAATGCGATTTTTGTGTTACTGAAGGGCCTAGACACATGAAATTTGGAATGGTAGTTACTTATAAGATATAAATTATCTCTAAGAACATTTCTTAAAAAATTCGAAATTTAAAAGAGGTGAAAATGCACAAAAAGCGTTCTAAATGGCAAATTTTACGCAATCTCAAGAAGTACCAAACCGATTTCAAAACTAATGGTAACAAAATGATGGTGACAACCCTTGCTCCAACATAGGCTATATTTTATGTCGGTGCCATTACCCCCAAAGGAGGTGCAGGAGCAAAAAACATTCGAAAATGCGATTTTTGTGTTACTGAAGGGCCTAGACACATGAAATTTGGAATGGTAGTTACTTATAAGATATAAATTATCTCTAAGAACATTTCTTAAAAAATTCGAAATTTAAAAGAGGTGAAAATGCACAAAAAGCGTTCTAAATGGCAAATTTTACGCAATCTCAAGAAGTACCAAACCGATTTCAAAACTAATGGTAACAAAATGATGGTGACAACCCTTGCTCCAACATAGGCTATATTTTATGTCGGTGCCATTACCCCCAAAGGAGGTGCAGGAGCAAAAAACATTCGAAAATGCGATTTTTGTGTTACTGAAGGGCCTAGACACATGAAATTTGGAATGGTAGTTACTTATAAGATATAAATTATCTCTAAGAACATTTCTTAAAAAATTCGAAATTTAAAAGAGGTGAAAATGCACAAAAAGCGTTCTAAATGGCAAATTTTACGCAATCTCAAGAAGTACCAAACCGATTTCAAAACTAATGGTAACAAAATGATGGTGACAACCCTTGCTCCAACATAGGCTATATTTTATGTCGGTGCCATTACCCTCAAAGGAGGTGCAGGAGCAAAAAACATTCGAAAATGCGATTTTTGTGTTACTGAAGGGCCTAGACACATGAAATTTGGAATGGTAGTTACTTATAAGATATAAATGATCTCTAAGAACATTTCTTAAAAAATTCGAAATTTAAAAGAGGTGAAAATGCACAAAAAGCGTTCTAAATGGCAAATTTTACGCAATCTCAAGAAGTACCAAACCGATTTCAAAACTAATGGTAACAAAATGATGGTGACAACCCTTGCTCCAAAATGGGCTCTATTTCATATTGGTTTCACTAACACCTAGGGGTTTCAGAAGCAAAAAACGTTATAAATTGTGATTTTTGTGTTACTGAAGGGCCTAGACACATGAAATTTGGAATGGTAGTTACTTATAAGATATAAATGATCTCTAAGAACATTTCTTAAGAAATTCGAAATTTAAAAAGGGGTGAAAATGCGTGAAAAGAGTACTAAAAAATGTTCTAAATGGCGATTTCTACGCAATCTCAGAACGTACCAAACCTATTTCAAAAGTAATGGTTGGAAATTGATGATGACAGTCCTTGCTCCAACATGGGCTCTATTTCATATTGGTTTCACTAACACCTAGGGGTTTCAGAAGCAAAAAACGTTATAAATTGTGATTTTTGTGTTACTGAAGGGCCTAGACACATGAAATTTGGAATGGTAGTTACTTATAAGATATAAATGATCTCTAAGAACATTTCTTAAAAAATTCGAAATTTAAAAAGGGGTGAAAATGTGTGAAAAGAGTACTAAAAAATGTTCTAAATGGCGATTTCTACGCAATCTCAGAACGTACCAAACCTATTTCAAAAGTAATGGTTGGAAATTGATGATGACAGTCCTTGCTCCAACATGGGCTCTATTTCATATTGGTTTCACTAACACCTAGGGGTTTCAGAAGCAAAAAACGTTATAAATTGTGATTTTTGTGTTACTGAAGGGCCTAGACACATGAAATTTGGAATGGTAGTTACTTATAAGATATAAATGATCTCTAAGAACATTTCTTAAAAAATTCGAAATTTAAAAAGGGGTGAAAATGTGTGAAAAGAGTACTAAAAAATGTTCTAAATGGCGATTTCTACGCAATCTCAGAACGTACCAAACCTATTTCAAAAGTAATGGTTGGAAATTGATGATGACAGTCCTTGCTCCAACATGGGCTCTATTTCATATTGGTTTCACTAACACCTAGGGGTTTCAGAAGCAAAAAACGTTATAAATTGTGATTTTTGTGTTACTGAAGGGCCTAGAATCCTGAAATTAGGCAGAGCAGTTATTTATAAGATACAAATGATCTCTAAGAGCATTTCCAAAAAAATCGAAAAAAATTTAAAATGAGTGAAAAGCATTCTAAAAAACTTTCTAAATTGCGATTTCTACGCAGTCTCAGGAATTACCAAACCAATTTAAAAAATAATGGAGTAAAAACGATGGTGGCAGCCCTCGCTCCAACATAGGCTGTCTTTCATGTCGTTGCCATTACCCAAATGGGGTGAAGGAAAAAAAAATGATATAAATTGCGTTTTTTGTAATACTGCAGGGGCTAGCAACTTGAAACTAGGCATGGTAGTTACTAATAAGATATATATGATCTTTAAAAACATTTCCTAAATAATTCGAAACTTAAAAAGGGTGAAAATGGACGAAAAATGTTCTAAAAAACGTTCTAAATTGCGATTTCTACACAATCTCAGACAGGTACCCAACTGATTTAAAAAATAATGGTTGGAAATTGATGATGGCAGCCCTTGCTCCAATATAATAGGTCTCCAAGAAAATTCTGTCGTTTAAAGTTCTTTTGCGCGTACTTTTTAAAAATTCTGATTTCTTCATTAGCACCACTTTTTTGAAATGGTAAAATTAACCATAGTTTTCACATTTCACATTAAGGTGAAAACAATAGGAATTTTACCATTTCAAAAAAGTAGTGCCAATAAGAAATCAACATTTTTAAAAAGTAGGCACGAAAGAACATAAAACCGATAGAATTTTCTTGGAGACCTAATAGAATCTATTTCATGTCGGCGTCACTACCACCTTGCGGTTGCATTTTAAAATAATTCTAAATTGTGATTTTTGTGATACTGAAGTGACTAGCAACTTGAAATTTGGCATTTTAATTTCTTATGAGATGTAAATGCCCTCTGAGAAGAGTTCCTTAAAAATTTGAAATTTACAAAGGGGTAAAAATGAAAGAAAAGCATTCTAAAAAGCAATTTCTACTCAACCTCAGGAAATATAAACAGATTTCAGAAGTTATGGTTTAGAATTGATGATGACAGTCCCTGCTCCAACATTGCCTATATTTTACATTGTTGTCACTACCACCTGGGTGTTATAGGAACAATAAAATTTTCTAAATTGCATTTTTTGTGTTACTGAGTGTGGTCTAACATTTTAAATTTGGAATGGCAATTACTTCAAAAGATGCAAATGCTTTCTAAGAATTGTCGAAAGAAACTTCCAAATTTAAAAGGATGAAGTGAGCGAAAAGCGTTCTAAATTACGATTTTTATGCAATCGTATAAAATGCGAAACCGATTTCAAACATAATGGTTGCAAATTGATGGTGATAGAACCTGTTCAAACATAAGCTATATTTTATGTCGATACCACAACCGCTAGAGGGTTGCAGGGAAAAAAAAAAAAAAAAAAATTGCAATTTCTGTGGTACTGAAGAGGCTAGAAGGTTTAAATATAGCACGGTAGTTACCTTTAAAATATAAATGTTCTCTAAGAGCAGTCAAAAATAAATTTGAAATTAAAAAAGGGGTGAAGCAAAGGGAAGGAGTGAAAAGCATTCTAAAAGAGTTCTAAATTACGATTTCTAAGAAATCTGAGGAAATAATAAACAGATTACAGAAGTTATTGGTTGCGAATCAAGAGTGGTAGTCATTGATCCTATACGGTCTATATTTTATGCCGGTGTCACTACCACCTGATTTGCAGAAACAACAAGAAAGCCTTTAAAAACACCTAAATTCCGTTTTCTATAGAGTATTAGGAAATACCAACAGATTTCAAGATTAATGTTGGCAAATTAATGGTGACAGTCTCTGTTTCAACATTTTTCGAGACATTCTATTTCAACTCTTTTTAGGCATTTTATGTTGGTGCCACTAACACCAGAGAGGTGGTAGTTTGTTAGACAAGAAGCTTGAAATTTGACATGATGGTTAATTTTAAGATGTGAATGTGTTAGTTGGTTTCTAAAAAATTCAAAACTTCAAATGAATACTGAAATGAGCATAAAAGTCATAAAATACTTTCTAAATTATCATTTATTTGGAATTAGTTTTAGTTCTTATTAATTAAAACTCATTTCTGTCTATTGCAGTATTATAATGAAGTTTAGTCAAACTGTGGATTAATTTGTAATTTTTGAATTATTCCAAAAAGTGTTCTTCTAATAAAAAATAGTTAAAATAACTTGGCATATTTCAACTATTACGCAAGCAAAGCCGCAGGGTTTGCTAGTATGATATAAAGTTAACTTGGAAAACCAGCTCTGTGATTTGTTGTCCTGACCTACCTGTGGAAACTGGATGTGAGAGTTAACACTCAATATCTGATAAGCAAATATCATAGGATAGAAATAATCAGTTCAGTGAGCAAATTTGCTGCTATTCCTTATGTGTTTTAAAATTTTTACTTGAAATTCATCAATGGCAAGGACGTCAACTAACTTTAGATGCATAGATGGGAAGTTTTTTCCACCCTTTCTTGATTTCTTACACATCTTTTGTAATGATCATATAATCAATACTGCCATCATTTTTTGTACTGGATAAAACAAGTTTATCATTAACAGATTCTGAACTGCTATCTCTGGGGGTGATCTTTTAATTCCTTTTTTTGCTACAACAGTTTCAATTTTAGCTTTTACTAAAGAAACTTAAAATGCAAGATTTCCCTTTTCTTCTACAGACTTTTCTTTTATGAGCTGCAGCTTTGGAAAATGACCTGGGATGTGACATTTTGAGAATGTGAAGATAAACTTGTTACGTATACATCGGATAACACATTTTCTGCGGTAAATTCAGCTATTTCATTAAACATTTCAGTTGAATGAAGTGGTCTGTTGGTTACGTATGTTATAAAATTCATTTTACTGAATCCGTTTTCATTACAAGTCCTGTTGTATGTTTTCTACGACCCAAAGACAGTACAATCAAGTGGCTGTAGTTTATGGGAAGAACAGGTAGGAATTGTAAACAAAATAATTCCAACTTCCTGGCATTTTTCAGTTGTAATAATCGAAATACGGCTGTAATGTTATCCATGATTAACAAACAACATAGTGAAATACTTAAATATACCTTTAAAATTGATTCAAAACCTGAAAAATACATCAGAACATGTGCTCTTTAGAACATTGCATCACATGGAAAGACAACGGAAAGTACAAGGTTTATCGGGAGTGGCCAGATTCATATTTACAAACTTCAATCATTAAAAAGTATATCCAAAATAAAATTGAGTTGTTTTATTTATTGTATTTCACATGATTTGTTGAATTTTCTGTAAAATAAGTAATAAAAATACTTTTATTTATTCAAATTATTACGAACCATGTATTTGTTGTACCATCAGACATGTCCCAAGGTACAACATATTTTACTGTCCCAAGGTACAACATATTTTACTGCCCCAAGGTACAATCACCACACAGTTTAAATAAAATCAAAATGGTGGCAAATCTAGAAGCACTATCATTATTTTCTCATAACCAAAACATTTAAAAATCATCTCTTTTATAAAAAAATAAATTGCAGTTGCCTTCTTGTAAAAATACATAGGAAAAAAAGGAAATTAGAATGGGGGCAAATATTTACTATAGACTAATGAAAATCTTTTTTTTTTTTTTTTTTTTTTTTTTTTTTTTTTTTTTTTTAACCAAGCTGTTAATTAAATGTTTCTGATGTTGTCTGTTACTAATATGAGATCTGTTGGTTATAGGTCACTATTAGAAATAAACAAAAGATAACTGTTTCCAATAGTTTATCAGAAATTGTCAATGTCCCAAGGTACAACACTCTCCCCTATATGTTGATTACAATTTTAAATATTGCTGAAAATTTAAAAAGTCCACATTATGGGTTTTTCAGTGGTCTTTTTCAAGAGGATTCAGTCCAAAAAAAACCACTGTTTTTTTTCGACTGGGTCCAGCTTGGCAAACCCTGCCTGTAAGCATCGATTTAATCCTAGCAGAAACAGCATAAATTCAAATGTTGTTCTTTTTCAGCTTTAAATACCATAAAATAATTAACTGATAATCAACCTATTAAGTTAAAAGATCTAAAAAATACAGTTAGCACAAAAAAGATTTAAAAAATGTAATAGCATTTTAAGAGGAAATTTTTTTTAATGATTCACGAAAAATTTTTGAGTCTGACTTATATAATACTAAACAAAATACAAGTTGCTATCTAACGTATTCTTATACTGGATAGCAACCTCTATTTTGTTTAGTATTCAATATTACAATGTAAAGTCCTCAATTATTCTGACTTACGTAGTTTAAGAATTAACTGATTCAGTGAATGACTCCAAAAACTGAAATGTCGACTTACTTTTTTTTATGCTGAACTAAAAAAGGTTCCAATCTTTGTGATGTAACCTCATCAAGGTGATTTAATACAACGTTCTCATAACAGGACTGAAACCAAAAGAATCCTTGTTAATGGTTAAAGAAATAAAATACAGTATATAGTCACAAAATGATACCCTAAACTACAGGAGTATTAAAATCAGCAACTAAAAGCAATGAGAAACTTCCATGAATGTAAAGCGTAAACAAATGATCCAACACCATTTTAGCCAATGTGGTGAAACAAGAGTGGTAGAGAGAGCATTTACAAGATAATTTTTTTTTTCAAATCAGCGAAGTTATTCTAGTTATGTAATTGTGTATTATTTGGGACATGTCCTATTCACTGTGTCAACAATGGTGCCAAAAATATTAATTAGAGTAACTCTTTTTACTTTTTACATTTTAAACAAATAGCTAGTATTCCAAAACAGGTTGTCTATTTCAGATCAGCAACAAGTATTGAGATTTTGTGATGTTACAAACAAAAATTCTTAAAAGTTGTGGATTTGAGAGTGGAACTTTCACAACTGTTTTTGAAGTAACTACTACTGAACCGTTAAAAAAAATCTTACAAAATTTACAAATTTTTGAACAATTTGCATGCATCATTTAATATTAATTTTCAGGTATACAGGGGTGGGGAATTTCTAAAAAATCTTACCAGCCAGCAAAATGCAACATACAGTTAAAAATTGCTTTGACAAAATTTATACAACAGCAAAAATAGTCGATTACTGTTACTGAGATTTGGCAAGTTATTAACAGTGTGACAGTTTTATCTGGTTTTAACCGTCATGCAAATAACACAAAATTGAGTCCTTAGAACACTTGAATAAACTTTTTGACAGTTTTAAACATTAAAAACCACATATCGTGCATAAAACTCAAAACATATTTTTGGTGCAACAAGTTGCTTAGAAAGTAGAAAATAATTGTAAGCTATAAATATAGAATAAAAAATAATTAAAAGTATTGTTACATTAAAAATATATACTAAACTATGAAACACTTTATTTTTTAAAAATGAAAGTACATGGAGAAAATACTTGTATAATTTAATGTATAAAATTACATATTAATAACATAAATATTTTTATTTTTATACTGTTTTAATGTTAGTCCCACTCCAAGTCTTTTCCACATAAAATGATTAAGGCTAAACTTACAGCTACAAACTTGAAATAATATGCTCAAATAAGAAAAAAAATGTCAGCTATTTTACAATGTATGAAAATAAAATTTAACATAAACAAATTGTCTAACATAATTAAACTGAATCTAACATAATAAAGTAAAGATATATTATGTATGTGTTAATATTGAAATTAACAAACAATCTACTTTTAAGTTATTGATTTAAAGAATGTTTAATTATATTGATTTCATATTATAACTTATTTAATTACTTGGAGAAAATTTGTGTTGCAACTGTATTTATATCTAATGTTTATATACAAAAACAAACAGTTTTAGAATAATTAAAAATCGAGGTAACTTATTGTCAGTTATTAAATGGTGGCCCCTTTAGCTTTACACAAAAGTTTTTCTTAAGGCATAAATTAGATTACTAATTTCTTTATAACAAACTGCACACATAATAGTAATAAAGTTATAAATAGTACTTTGTAAAATGTATTTAATAGTAGTTTCAATATTTTTAGCTATTTTTACGAGCATGACAATTGACAAATAATTTGAATTATGATATATAATTTTAGGGCGATTCCGTGGAGAGTGTCACACGCGTAACACAGGCTTTAATTTGCATTTATTCAATTATTTATTATATTTTAATGTTAATTCTGTGTTATGGTAAATAAGTTATTAACATATTTTTTAGTTTAAATGTGTGTAAGTAAAACTCACAGAAATATATCATTTAATTTCATACACAAAATGTGCTTTTTTTCTGAAGTAGAAAAAAAGCACATTTTGAGTAATGAAATTAACCGATATACTTCTGTGAGTTTTATTGCCACACATTTAAATTTAAAAATATGCTAATAACTTATTTACCATACCACCTAAAATCAGAATTAACATTAAAATATAATAAATAATTGAATAAATGCAATTTAAAGACTGCGTTACGTGTGTGACACTCTCCACGGAATCGCCCTTTATTACAACTTTAATATAGTACAACTAAATAAAAATAATTTATATAACACATAAATGATCATTTAATCCTTTATCTACTGACGGTACTTATAAGTACCACTCACTTTAAATTTTCCTACCATAATGAATATTGCTAATATTCTAATGGTACTTAGCAAAAACACTCTTTTAACTCCACTTTATCCGGATACATGGCAGCAGTAGTTCTAGGTTTGTTATTTTAGAAAGGAAGGAGGCTATCTTCGAAACAGTCGATGTGATTTGTGCCGATATTTTGTACAGATTATCATGCTCGTCTTTTTATTGCTGAAACACAGTAAAGGATATAAGATAAGCGTTGGATTTTTTTTTATGTGTTCATTATGATCTTAGAATACAGTTTAACTAACTATTTTAGGTGAACGGTGTATGTATTTCATATAACAGTTGAATTACCCGGCGGTACTTATAAGTACCGTCAGTATACTGCGTGTTAGAGAAAAACTTCTTGTTTACTTTTCGTCTATGTAGTTATCCATCGTTTTCATCTGCTTTAAAATGTAATTACTAAAATGTAGTATAGTAATGATGTCTCTGGTATTTCCTTTCTGTTTCATTGTTATTTTTTATAGGAAATCAAAAAAGTTGTGGCACCGGCTCTTTTTTGCTATGCTAGAAATGGCATATATAAATTCATATATTGCATATGTGGAAATGCGAGAGAACATGTTGTCCCTGGAATACAGACATCGCAGAACTAAAGGACTGCTAACAAGATCGAAACAAAAAACAGTTTTTTTAACCCTTTCAGGGACGAAGCATTTTCAATTCTAAAGTGTTAAAATAAATGATTGGCACCAGAATTTGCCAAAAGATTTATTTGTAAATAAGAAAAAGCCGATATTTCACATACTTATTAAATCGAAAATATTTTCTGGTGCCAGTTGAAATACATTGTGGGATTTCTGTTATGATATTTTAGTCATAGTGTACTGACGGTACTACTTTAAAGTACCACTTTAATTAATTACCTCTAAATAATTAAATTTCTCACAGGTGAGTATTTTTTTATGTTTATCTTTTAATTTTCATCGTTCTAACTGGAAAAAAAACTATTACATGGAAAAAATTGCAGTAGATCATAACGATAATTGATAAAATTTTTAATTTCATGGATTCCTCTCTGAATTAAAACAAATGAATAAAATTTTCTTATATTCTAAAACAAATATTTTAAAATCAAAGTGAAATTTTGAATGAATTGGATGAAAAATTTTACAGTCTTATACTGTTTATTTGTCAGGAAGGGACTAAAATCATCATTATTGGTTAATTTTCTTATGTGATACTTTTCAAATAGCAAATAAAAAATGCAAAAGTATTCTCTTTTATTTAAATATAATTCTAACTGTTAAATATCTTTATTAATCGAGAGTTTAAAATAGTAGTTTTTTTAAGGTTTTTCAAATTATTTTTTAAAAAGGTCTTTTAAGTGTTCGGTCTGGTCGAATATCTCGATATTGGTTAAAACAGAGTATTCGGTATACAGAATAGTTTGATATTCGACCAAGCTGAATATTCAGCATGTTTCGGTAGTATGGCTGAATACCGAATAGATAGACTGAATAGATACAGAATATTTGATGCATCCCTACTTTATAGAGCAGGGTTCTTGATATAATAGAGAGAATGACTGAAATTCCATACTTGGGTGCATTTGGTAATTTGGTTTTGTTGCCAAATTTATTTTTTCAAAACAAAAACTACATTTAATGTTAACTTTTACATTTCCCGGCAAAGAATCCACAATATCACACGTTATTTTTTAACCAAACAAAATACCAGAAGCAAAGAACATTTAACAAAAATAAAAACACTTACCGATTCATCAGAAGCAACTGACAATGTGCTCGAGCAACTTCAGCTACGGAGTAAGTACCCAAAACATCAACATGTTCAAAATAACCTTAAAAAAAAAAAAAAAAAAACACTAAAAACCAAAGATGAAAACCTTTAATTTCACCTTTGTTCCTTTACTTTTATTTAAAAAAATATTCAAAACAAAATCCCATTACTTTTATTTAGGATTACCTCAAAACAAAGATCCTGAAAACCTTAAATTACCATAATGAAATAAAAATTGCCTACTCTTGGTGACAAAAAAAATTAAAAACCACCGAATGTACACAAATATGGAATGTTTCCCGAGCCTTGGTGAGAAAAGAAATTTGGCAACATCACTAGCAGAAGAATGACTTTCTTGCAATCTATTCACTGTTTTCTATACACTGCCATTATAAAAAAAAAATATTTAAACAAATTATAATAAATAAGGACTTTATGTCATATACTTAAATATGAAAACAAAAACAATAAATTGCTATGCAACATACGCGTTATTTCAAGATTTTAAACAAAGATATAAAAATTAAAATCACAAAAATAAAAATTATACTCGACGTTTCGGTTTCACTTTAAAACCATCCTCAGGAGTTAATTATCTAAAATGCAAATTGGCAAAAAATTATTTACATGTTATATAATTGAAGAGATATCGATATCAAACTGAAAGAAGCAATTGAAATTTCATAAGAATATTTAAAATAACCTCAGTGGCACCATCTCTTATTCAAAAATGAAATAAAACAAAATTACTGGAAATAGCATGCAAAAACTGAAGTTCTTTCAAAATACTGACCCAACCTTCTGGAACAGTGAATGAAATAGTGTCGTTACATATTCCTTGACTTCTTAAACAAATCTCTAAAGATTCTCGGAAAACTCCTTTAAACAGATGGACTTGCTTTGAAAGAATACTGTTGTTGTCAAAGTCATTAAACGAAATGCTTCCTTTAAGGAAGGTTCTCGACAATGCAGTGGTTATATTTTAAATCCTTTTTATGATCTTCCAAACCTTTCAAAGGTACAACGCTTTGTTATCCCAATATAGGAAGAATCTGTAATGTCAGTAAGATTAAAGGGTATTTCATAAACTTCCGAGAAAAACGTATGTGGAGAAGGATCAATTCTTCTACCCATGATATTAAACGAAGTCCTTGCAAATATGCATACTATTTCCAGTAATTTTGTTTTAATTAATTTTTGAATTAAGAGATGGCACCGCCGAGGTTATTTAAAATGTTTTTTGCGAAATTTCTGTTACTTCTTTCAGTTTGAATTGTGTCTTTGATTATGTCACATGCAAATAATGTTTTGCTGATTTGTATGTTATAAAATTAACTCCTGAGGATGGTTTTTAACGATAAACAAAACATCGAGTATAGTTTTTATTTTTGTGATTTTAATTTTTTACATCAAAGTGTATGTTTACAATAAAGCATGCGTTGGACAGCAACTTATTGTTTTTGTTTTCACATTATATAATTTATTTAAAATAAAGAAGTCTTTTATGTATTTTTTTTATACAAACAGAAGTAATTAGTACAGCAGACTCTTTAAAATATGCGAACATCGAAAATTCGCACATCGTTTCAGATGTTGGTGAAGAATTCAAAATTTTTATTTCAATGTGTACACATTTTAATTTGTAATTCGGGTTAATATGATTCAAACTTTCTCATGAAGGAAGTATAAATTTATTTCTGAAAAAATTCAAATAGAGCTGATATACCATTGGCAATCACAATCTTTTTACCAAATATACATTTATGTGTTTATTTGATTATTAAGTATGGCTAAACATGAAATAAAACTTTGTTACATATTTTAATATTTTGATGTAAATTATTAGTAGTGTTATTGAATAATTCAAGAAAAATTTATTTCATCGTTGTTATTCATTATTAAATATTTACTTGACCTTTACTTTAATATTTAAAAAATAATTCTTAACGTTTATTACTTTATAATTTTATTTAATTATTTTGCCTAATTGTAAGCATTCATTATAATTACAAGTGCATTATTAAATTCAAATTACTGTTTAAAAAATGGGTACTATTTGATTATCCCATCGACCAATTTTGCCAAATTATACAAATTAACATCATTTTTATTTTAAATAACGAAATAACAAATAAATTTACATTCATCCATTATTGGCACTTAATGTTATAGTTTGGCAATAGTTTTTGGTCGATGGGATAATCAAGTAGTATCAAAAAATGGAAACAAAACAGTGGCCAGAAATCCACAAAATTCTAAAATTTGCACAACCTCTGGTCCTAAGTGGATTTAAGGGCATTTACTCTAGATAAAAAACAATAATATATATTTATAAATATGATATTTAAATATAAATGCATATATAAACAAGCATATAGTTCATTAGGTTTGTTTACCTAGCTGTTTTATCTTTTGGCAACAAATCTCACTTTCTGAAGCTGAATTGCATAATCTCTTTTAAAAAACACCAAGGCCCCTAGAGTGAAAAAGTACCATAATGTTAGAGTCATTCCATGTCAAATCAACACAACCTCAGACCAAAATCTCCCTTGACCTCTCAGATTTTTATGAAACATGGTTTATCACGCGTCTTCACATAGTTATGAAAGAAAACACTAAAATTATTTTTTTAATGTATTCCATTTTAATTTTATTAACAATTAATTAAAGCATTTTTCATTAAAATTTGCTATATCTTGAATTACTTAATTGCCATTTTTTCAAAAACTAAATGTGATATAAGCTTGGTTTATATATCATTTTATGATCTTTAACTTGATTAAAATTTATTTTTTTTAATTCAACTTTAAATTTAAATTTTAAATTTCTCAAAAAGCAACATTTTTAAAATTTTCAAAAAATTCTCAAATTGACTTCATATTGCCCTTGTACATTTCTCCAAGTTTTATGGTCTCTATGTGATCAGAAGATACATAAAGTTGAAGTTCTTATGTAAAGTGAAAATTTAAACTTACATTTCAATACAATCTTTATTTTCAACTGATGACAAAGTGTGAAAAAAATTATATGTATGCCACAAACTAACATTTTTCACATTTTAAATAAATATTTCCATTTTTTAAATATATTAGAACATAAACAATAAGAAATGAAAAGTTGGAGTGAGTCGACCTATGCCAAACATCAAAGACTGTATTGACTGCTATTTTTCAAACTGTGTCTCTTCTGATGTTTATAACATTAGAAAAATCTTGGAATATTGATTGCAAGAAAATTTGAAACACAAACTTTTCACCAATGGATTTTAGTTGATCGGTGCAGCTTAGAAACAGTTCAGAACCCTGTGCAAGAATTTATTAATAGTATATTTTCTGTGAAAAACTCGAAATTCTTCGCTATGATTTCATTAGTAAGCAGCAAAGTGCTTTAAAATGTTATGTACTAAGGAAAATTTATTAACTTCTGAAATGGCTGTAATTTGCGACTTTTCAGAAAATTATAGTTTTATCTTATAAAACGAAGTACAGTCATACCATTGGAACAAATCACTCTACATCCATTTGTAGTATATTTTAAAAAAGAAAATGAAATTAAGTATTGTAGTTTTGTCACCTCAGAATGTCTTGAACATAATACCATAGCTGTATAAACAATTCAGAAAAAACTTATTCAGTTTTTTAAATCAAAATTCTATGAAGTGAAGAAACTTTTGCAGTGCAGCCCAATACAAAAAATAAAATAAGAAGCAGAATGACATTTTTCTGCTATAAATAGCTGACAGCGAAGGATCTTGTGATAGAGTAGGAGGTACAGTGAAAAGGGAAGCAGCAATAGCAAGCCTACAAAGGCCTTATCAAGACCAAATAATTACGCTATTTCGGTTATGTTATATGAGTGGTTAAAATTTCACTAATCTAAAATAATCGATTTTTGTTATCTAACCCAAACCCAAGAGGAATATATTAAATCTGAGCAGCACCTTGAATACAGAGTGTGGCAACACCTAGTACTAGAAAATTTCATGTAATGGAGGGGAAAATTCCCTTCAATATGTGAGACGAAAGTAAAAACAAAGATATTTTCATTATTGAACTGATGAATGTAGAAACCCATGCAATTATTCCCATTGAAGGAAAATTAGATTTTGAAAAATTAACTGGCAACCTTGTTTCTTAATACAATGATGCATGGTGGCTGTGTTATATTTCAGATGAAAATTAAATAAATGTTACCTTTCTTCATCCACCAGGACCAGTGCATTCTTTTTGAAAACCTTTGGCACCTGATGTTCTGTGGATTTCATCAACTGATGTCATTTACAAAGTAAACCCTACTACACCAACTGGTCATACATATACTCTGCAACCGGATGAAACAAACAAGATTGAAAAATTTTTTACAGATTTCTTACAATCATGAAAAGATCAAGTTGAAAATATTAATCCTTTCAGGGGCAAGTAATTGTGTTTTTGTAATGTTGAATTCACATCGGAATAAAAAAAAAAAAAATTCTTTGAAAATAAGGAAAATCAACTTTACAACTATTTCCACCAAAGTTATAAAGTAAAATTTATTTAAAAATTTCCGATGCAAATCTTAATTAAAATTAGATAAGATATAATATATCCAACCACCATTCAAGGAATTAAGTACATATAAAGTGTTAAGTAGTTATAAGAAAGATTAAACATGTAGGTATAATATAAAGGGAGCCATCTTAAATAAAAAATGAAAGAGTTTTTATACGAAATATTTGTGTCTGATGTACCTCACAAAGAAAAATAAATTTCTAATTTATATATTCGAAAATAAACTGGACTTGATCTTGTAATGCAAAAGGATCTATAGTGCTTATAAATTATATATTCGTGAATTATCAAATAATAATATCCAACTTTTCATTTCTTATTGTTTATGTTCTAATATATATAGAAAATGGAAAGCATTATTTAAAATGTGAAAAATATTAGTTTGTGGCACTTTTTCATTACTTTGTCATCAGTTGAAAATAAAGATATTGAAATGTAAGGTAAAATTTTCACTTTACACATGAACTTCAACTTTATGTATCTTCTGATCCCATAGAGATCCCAACATAAAACTTGGGGAAATGTACAAAGGCAATATGAAGTTAATTTGAGAATTTTTTGAAAATTTTAAAAATGTCGCTTTTTGAGAAATTTAAAATTTAAATTTAAACTTGAATTAAAAAAATTTTTAATAAATTTGATCATGTTGCATATCAAATTAAAGGTCATAAAAAGAGCTTTAAAAATGATATATAAACAAAGTTTGTATCACATTTAGTTTTTGAGAAAAAGGCAATTAAGTAATTCAAGATGTAGCGAATTTTAACAAAAAACGCTTTAATTGTTAATAAAATTAAAATGAAATACATTAAAAAAATAATTTTAGTATTTTCTTTCATAACTATGTAAGAACACATGATAAACCAAGTTTCATCAAAATCTGAGAGGTCAAGGGAGAAAAGGTGTGTTGATGTGACATGGAATGACTCTTTATTAAATTTATCAAAATCAATAATAATTGAAATATTTACAAGGAAAAAGTGATGACATATCGATATACATTGTAATTGTAAAATAGAATGCACAAGTTAATAGCTGAACACAGATGATTCTAGAAATCAATGACATTAGGAAAGTAGTTTTCCTTCTGAAAAACATACTTTGTTTGTTTGTTTTGATTCAATAAGCATTAGGATTGTTTAGAGAATATTTTGAAATAGATTTTTAGATTTAGATGAGAGCAATTTGCTCGTTTATTGGGTGATAAATCGTAAATACTTTTACTCTTGATATTATTTTATGTCAGTGTATGTCTGAATTAAAAAGTGTTTGTTCCTTAAATTTAAAAGAATTTATTTCGAATGTTTGCAATCTTTAGCATAAAAGTATTTTAGGCTTAATTCAGCAGTCCTATACAGAAATTAATTGGATCATCGAACACTCGATGCAAGTCACGTTTGGTTCAACCCAACTTTAGAAAAGAAATATTTTTGCCCAATTTAAAAATAAAAACTACATTTGAATATAAATGATTACAGATATGTTCTTTTACTACAAGCATAAAGCTTTTATTAGGGATTATTACAACATTAATATTATTTTTATTAAAAGGCCAACTTGATAAGGTGTTTCTTCTAGAAATTACGTTAATATAGAAAATAGGTATTTGAATAATTAATCATTGAAACTTATTATGAAGTATTATTACCGCAAAATAAATACTTTAATTATTTTTCATACATGATTTAATAGATTGAAAATTGCAGTTACAATAATCAAACTACGATGTAACAGGGGGTTGGGGAACGCTCTGCTCACTTCCTATAATAAGAAATTTTTGTACTCAAGTATTATCTGGGCCAGGTAGAAAGATCGGCAAAAATGGTCGTCAAGGGACAATTTTTGCTGTCCATTGCCAGTCATGTTCAAAAAGGTGAATTAATGTACATTTAATAAATGTAAAACATCATTAAAAATGATAAATAGTACATAGATGATAATTAAAAGCAAGCTAAGATAATAAAAATAGTAATTCAGTGTATACATTTTATTAAATATGAATATACAGCATCATAGACGGCTTTTAGCGATAAACTATAGGAATAATGGCAGCTTCATTTTTTACAGTTTGTTATACACTCCTAAATTAATATAATGTAAATATTAGAAATTTCCCCAGATTTTAAAAAAGGCAGAGTGCTGCTTGTGGGAAAAGGGCACCTTATTCAATTTTTAAAAGCATTCTTTTGATTTTTAAAACTACATTTACTATTTAATAATCAGGACATTCTTTTAAAGACTGCAATGAGTCAATTATTACTATGCAGGTACATTTTTTAAGAGTAAAGACATTTTTCTTTCAACTGGGGACAAGAAGGGTGCCAATTTTTTCGACGAGGGGCAAGAAGGGTGCTATTTTGTAAACATAAGGGTAGGCAGGGTGCAGCATCCTCCTGAAACTGTGTGAAACTGAAATATCATGCAATATAAAATGTATTATAGGTTATATAATATATTTCTATTACATGCATTATATAATTATATTATAGGTATAATATTAACTATACAGTTAAATTGAAAAAAGCAAAAAAATAATTTAAATATATTATACGTTTATTATTTAAATATATTATATAAATATATTACCGTAAAATACCGTTAATCCGCCCCCCCAAACACGACGGAAAATCGTAAAAAAATCAGAGGGGGCGCTTACATGGTATTAAAATTGTAGTAATGACATCTATGGGAGGGTGGGGTGGGGGATGGTAATGGCTGATCGACAAAAAATATGCATTATTTTAATAAAGTGAGAAAAGAAAAACATTTTGAAAAAAAAAAATTATATACAAAATAGAAAAACAGTATAACTTCTCGATTAACGACAATTTCAAATTATAGAAAATTCTGGATTTCAAAAGCTTTGAAATTGGAATGCATTTAGATAAATAATAACACTAATATCTGTCATAAGATAAATAACAACACTAATATTTGTCATTAATATGGTAACAGAAAAATAAAAGGAGCTTAATAATTTAAAATAATTAAAAAACACCAAGAAATTGCGCATTTAAAAATGTCCTAAAATTCTTTCTTAAACTGGTAACATTTTATGCCGTGTCGCCATCTGTTGTAAATTAGAGACATTAAATAACCGTTTTTTTTTTTTTTTAAATCATCATTTCTTATGTATAAAGGATAAATAAATAATAATACAAATCACAATAATAACATGAAAAATATTGCAAATGAAACTAATTTTTTTAAAAAAAAAGAAGAAGAAATGTGTTATAATGGAAAATTTAAATCAGATTGACATAGAATTAATTACAAAAAAATAACTTTATCAGTACATTAACTCATTTTAAACAGTGATATATAAAGTAAATATTATGTATATCACCTTCAAATATCAACTTAATCACCAATTCAATACTTAATAATAATAATAATAAAATAAATAATACCAATAAATCTGATTTCGTGTTATTTTGGCGCCATGTACCATAACTTACAAGAAAGAAAACCATCACGATATAAAATTCCGAAAGTTACTAAAAAAAAAAGGCTGCATATTGTTATTATCACTATTAGTTTATATATTTAGTAAAAATTATTCACAAGGCTAATGGTATTATGAAAAATATTAATTATACGTATAAATATGAAATTACGTAGCCAGAATGGAAGTACCAATCGGTAATTTGATGACGTGAATCGATTCTTAATCGAATCGTAAAACGAATAGCTGAACTGTGTTTACGGCTTCCTCTGAGGTTTACGAGGATATGAAAACAAAAGGCAAGTGCAAACGCCGCCGAAAGGAGATTTGAATAAACTGAAAGAAATAAATTAAATCAAAGGTAAGTAGAATAATAGACATAGTTGAAAAGGAAAAGTAAAGAAATGATTGAAATTGATCTTGACGTGCGCACCGAAATTTTTTTGCGGGGAGGGCGCTTTCTCGGGATTTCTTGAATTTTCCAACTGTTTGCAAAGTGGGAGGGGGCGCTTAATCGGGAAGGGCGGATTAATGGGATTTTACGGTATACGTTATATAATATATGGAATAGATGTCATAAATTCCCGGAGCCGCCATCTTGGAATTTTTCTTTGCATGAAAACCCCCTTTCTGCCAAGTAGTAAATGTACCCAAGCACCGGTTTATACCCATGTTTGGCTTAACGGAAATAAAATGTAAATAATAAACAAAATTCGCTAAAGTGGCAATCAGTAATCGTTGTATGAGCACTCCATGCTCATTAACTGAAAAAAAGAACATCACTGGATTCAGCAGTTCTTGCTATGTAGCAATCTCAAAATTCAGCAGTTCTCGCTTTGAAGCAATCTAAAAATGTACAAAAATCATAAGGCAACAAAATATACATAAAAAACGAAACTCGCTAAAGTAACAATCAGTAATCGTTGTATGAGCGCTCCACGCTCATTAATTGAAAAAAAAAACCCACTGGATTCAGCAGTTCTCGCTGTGTAGCATTATCAAAATTCAGCAGTTCTCGCTTTGTAGCAATCTCAAAATGTAAAAAATTTGTAAGGCAGCAAAATATACATAAAATTATCAACATACCTTAACAGACATCTGCTTTCTTGATAGCTCAAGTATGAAATACCTGTCATAACATCACCGTCATTTTCCAAAATAGGCTTATGAATACGCACTGACACACTGTAAACAAACCTCCTTTTTCGTCGAAATTTCCTCATATTTCTTAATTACTTCAGCAAGAGCATTTAAACGGACTACAGAAACCATAGTCAATCAAATACATCCAATAAGTTTAATAAAAAATAAAAAGACAGAACGATACAACACGATATTAAAACGCATCCACAAAATCCTAATCGAAAATGAGCTTCTCAGGGGTTGCCAGAAGACACATGTCACACGGCATTCCACATATCGATAACAATCACCAGCATAAAATCGCCAAGAAATCTCAAAACATCCAAGATGGTGGCCATCTGGGAATATACCGCATCTAAGCCTAATATATTTCTATTGCATGCATTATATAATTATATTATAGGTATAATATTAACAATGCAGTTAAATTGAAAAAAGCAAAAATATAATTTAAAATAAATGAATAATAATAATAATAAGGGTTACTGTAACTAATATTTTTGTTGCCACTATTGGCGCAGTGACTATGACTTGGACCAGATATGACATAAGTAAGTAACGCAATTTTCACACAAAATATAAACAATCTTTTTTTCATTACAATGAGCGAGCATTGAGTATTTTCAGAACCACATGAAACCAGTAAATAGGAACTCATGTGAGAGGAATGAAAGTGGAAGTTGAATGTTTATTAATGATGAATCATTCTGTGTTTAATGTAATAATTATTCGATAAATGCTGTTTATCATTAACTAAGTAGTTAAAAAAAATTCAGTATAAAAATGAGACTAGATGAACCTTTGATCTGCAGATGTAACAGTTACCTACATATGTAATCCACATTCAGAAATAGTGGTCCCTTTTTATGTAGAGAGTTCACTTTTCAGAGATTATTCAACAAACATTTAAGACAGTTCTTTTACCTTTTGTTTACTGTAAGTAAACTGAGTCCCCCCCCCCCCAAATGCCTCTATGAATGTGTCTTCTAAATATTTTGCAAGATTTGGTTTTCAGCGCCCCAAACTTGAAAGTCATAAGGAGTGTATGAATACTTTTACAAATGCTTCAATACAAAGAGATTTTTTTTTTCTATTACAGATATAATTAAAATGCTTTTTAAATGGTAACGCGTTTCGTTGCAGACTCTATAATCACAGTAAAAAACAAATGTTACTACTTTAAAAAGGACTTCTTTTTGTTCGTTAGTTTGCTTCAATGGGGCTTTTTTTGTTAAAAAATACTTTTGATAACAACTTGTTAACATTGTGTTGATAGCTGGACATCTGTTCCGTGTGAATAATCTGTTACATCACATATTGGATAAGAATATAATCCGAATCAGTATAAGTAATAACATAAAAATATTATTTTCGATACTAACGTGTTATTTGGGGTTCAATAATACAAAAACTAAAAAAAAAACAAAAAAAACATAACATACCAACATGACGCTAACAATAATCAACGGAAATTACTATCATTCGATGATTCGATTGATTGATAAGATTCGATTAAAAATATCGAACAAAGCTCGAACATTGCCAATATTTGAAGCACGGAGTAAAAGAGGTGGAGGGGAAACTTAATAGGCATTACTCGCCGAAAACGCAAGTTACATTTTGGTAAATAATGAGGGCGTTACAATCCGCTTGTTGGCCATTCTTTTAGCTGAATATCATATGATTGTATGTATAAGAGCCGTACGTTAGAATTAAAAAATATTTTATGTTATTTGTTTATTTTTTATTATTGATATTACAAAGCATAAAATAAGATGGGGTATAAGTGCTTTGTTCCTGGATTGAAAACAGGTTATACCAGTGACATAAAAAAAAAAAAAAAAAAAAGAAAAAACGAAGGGAAAATAAAATTAAGCTTGTTCCGTGCTTTACAGGTGACAGATTTTTTTAGGCTATAATATAAAGATATTTGCTTGTAATTATGTATAAATTGAGAAATTTTTATCTTAAATCGATCTTAGTGTATATGTTTTTTAAATGTTATACTTAATGAACACTAAAAATTGCTGTGGGTAATTGATATGTACCTATCTGTCAAATACCATTTAAATTGAGATTAAACCATTTAAATTGCAGAATTTTGTCATGTCAAATTCTATGAAAATGGAATCAAAACTTCAAAAAAGAAATTAATAAAAGTTTCCTTCATTCTATTAAATCCTATCATACGTCATTAATTCAATGATATCTCATGATAGGTAATTATTCTAGGTTGCTGTCATTAATTCAATGATACCCCTTGATAGGTGATGATTCTAGGTTGTCATGGTGATTATTCTATTAAATCCTATCACACGTGATTAATTCAATGATATCCCATGATAGGTAATGATTCTAGGTTGCCATGGTGATTATTCTATTAAATCCTGTCACACGCAATTAATTCAAAGATATCCCATGATAGGCAATGATTTTAGGTTGCCATGATGATTGCGTTCTATTTAAGACGGAGTCCTATTATTTTCGTATTACTGAATTTAATGTATATAATCGTAATAAATTTTGTATTCCTGCAATTTTGCATAAGAGTGAGTCTAAAGGTTTTTTTTAATTTGATATTTTGTATGCTCTGACTTGAAAACATATAGTAATCTAAAATATACTGTTACATTTTTCCATAAATATTTATGAAGTATTCTGGAAAATAATCTTAATTGTATGTAAGAAAAATCAGAATTTTTTGTAGAAATCGAGTCGGGTCTGATTTTTTTTTGCAAGGGACGGACCGGGCCTGTTTTCACTGATTTTTGCATGGGGCGGGCCAGGGCGTGAACTGCGAAAATACAAACGGACCAGGCCGGACCGAACTTTTAGTTTTTCCACCCGTCCGGTCCGGGCCAAGACTAATTATTTCTTTTTCGGGGCGGGGCGGGCCCGAGTCTGGAAATTCCGGTCCTCTACCCCCCCTCCCCCTTCCTCCTTATAAGTAAGATTATATTAAAATCAAACCTTACGACTTTTGAAAAAATTAGTTCCTGAACAATGACCTATAATTTACACGTTTTCTTTCCCAAATAATTAAGATAAAAATCTGTTTTAATTCTACATTTATTAATTGCATAGATATCAAAAGTTATGAATTATTAAATTATTCAAAGGTTATAAAATATACGCGAGATTAAAATTTACTCAAAAATATTGAATAATACTTTTAGTTTTTAAAAGTCGTAAGTCTATTTATTTCTTCGTGGCAGAATAATCCGTGATATTCAATGTTTATAAATGGCCTGCCTTCACTTTTTTTGTCAGAATGATCTCTGATTTCAAGTGTCTTAAGAAGCAATCAAAAAGCCAAGTGCCTTTAAAAATATACGTATCTTATGAAGAAAACTGTAATTAATCAGATTTCTACTTGTACGACTTTCTTAAAATTCAAATTTTCTAGTAAAAAAATTTTAAAAATCAGTGCTTTTCCCATTGAAAAGCATTGTAGAACAATCGACCGATAGCCTACATTCTACGGTGTCGCCACCTAACGGGGGGAAAAACTGCATAGCAAAATTTTAACATTAGCCTCCACCTCTTTTACTCCGTGATTTGAAGCATGGATTATCGACAATGCAGCTCAAGCATCGATTGTGGATTTTGTCCCCATTTTGGGGGATTTCGAACCTCTAGGGGAATTTTTTGGGGACAAGTAGTTCATGGGGAAATCTTTGGGGGGTGGGGGGGGGGGGGAACTTGGGGAATTTTTTTTTACTATTTTCTGTAAGGATTTCTTTTATCCTGTAGAAAAACTGGATCTGTCTCGAACTTAATTTTGATTTGAAAAGAGAAAATAAAACCCAGAAATCGGAAACAAATAATTATTCTCTTGGATGTGGTCGTGTTCTTTGTTTACTACATTACAGTTTACACGTATTACAGATGCATCAGACTCTAAAGTCTTAAGCAGCTTAAACCTGCACGTGACTAAACTGCAGGACTTATACTTCTTCCGAAGTACTTTTATAAAAAAATTTAATTTAAAAGTGTGGAAAGCAGATATTTTTCTCTTATGATATACAAAAGCATGTTGATTGGCACAGCTAAAATACTTTGCATTATGATTATGTACTTCAGTATAGGGATAACAAAAAAATTAAAACAGCGTACCATCTCGGATTCATTCAAATTCCAACTGATAAGAAATTGTCTAAAGCTATGGAACTAATGTAACAATATAGTCCAACATTGTTAGACATTATACAAAACAAACGTAAAATAACTTGTCACTGCAAAATATATCTCTCATTCTCTTCATGTAGCTACAGAATATGCATTCAGCCCTGTTTAAAAGGGGTTTTTTTTCATTTGTAAATGGGGAATTTTTTCAAAAAAAGGCTTGAATTGGGAAAAATTTCGAGCTTAAATTACTTAAATACTGAGTTGGGGACTTCTTCGGGAAAAAAACCTGATTTGGGGATAATTTCAGAAATCTTGGGGAAGTTGACTTTTGACTATCTGGCAACACTGCATCGATTATGCTTTGTTAAGTTTTGTTTTGAAGCTATCTTTCAAGAAATAAGATAAACATTTCGAAGAAATATTCTGGTTTATAGTATTAACTATTATTATTGAGCTTCGTTGTTGCTTTCATCTTTTATATTTTTACTTACCTATCATACGTAGTATAGGGTAAGTCTTGTAATCGTTTTGAAAATCGAAAAACTTTTTTTGACGGATTTACACGTTACAGACACTGGAGATTCCGAAAAACATATTTTTAGAAAAAAAATTTGTCCGTCCGTCTGTATGTCTGTAATGGCTCTATCTCTCGAACAAATTGAGATAGAGACTTGAAATTCGGTGTGTACTTAGGAAGTAATAATGGGAAGAAGCCTATTGAATATCAGTAACCTCAATTAAAAGGAATTATTTTTTTCGGACTCTTGAAATATTCGCTCTGATAAAAGGTATACAAAAATTTTCGAAATTGTTTATTTGAAGGGGTGAATATAAAAGACAATAAAGAAACATAAATTTTGCATCATGAATGAAGTCGATCGGATAATTAGTTGCCAAGATATTTGTAATTCTATTTTTCACACTCTTCGATTTTTCATGACCCTATATTTCATTCAAATTTCAATTCAAAGATATATTTTAATTGGAAATGAGACGCTTAATCCGACGCAGTTAATCGGATTATAATTTTTTCGAGTTATAAGGATGTTTCTTTTATGCAATTCGGTACTACTCGATTATCCCGTCGACCCAAAAACTATCGCCAAACTATAAGATTAAATGCCAATAATGGTAAATGTCAAGCATTTAATGCCTCTTCATACCTATAAGGAGGTTTACCATGGGGGGACCCCGTTCTGTCGCCAAATATCGCCAAGTTTGTCGCCAACTTGGTGGTACTTCGCCAAATTCCCCTAGACTTCCATTGTAAATAGCGTTTAATTGCTTACAGAAAATCAACAAATTGAGATATTTTAATGCAACAAAAAGTAATATTAGCTTAAGGGGCTATATTAATTATATTTAAGGGAGTCCTAATAAATTAAATTATGAATAAAAGTAACATGGTACAATGCTTAGAAATGTCACATGTTTTATTTTCATATTTTATATTATCTATATCCATGATGGGTAAGTATTACGATTGCCCCCAATGACTAGTTTTTTTTAGTGTTTAGAAACAGATCTCGTACCTCAGCTGAATTATTAGTGAAATGGAGGAAAACATAGTCAAAAGTGATTTTAAACGTTCATTTTGTGAAAAACACTTTTCCCAACTTTTTAATTTGAAAAAAACATTTGAAAACTGTATATGCACCAAAAGAAGGAGAAATTTTGAAAGAATTCATCGATTTCAGTGGTAAGTAATTACAAATTGTTTTATTATAAATATTGTTTTTTTTTTAATGATTATTTTATTATATTTCCTTTCTTTACCCTTATTGACTATTGAAATTTTTATATTAAATTATTTTAATACTTGCAGAATTTTTGATTTGGAAAGAAAAATAAGAAAGAGAAACCAACTCTATGTACGTTAGACAAAGGGGAAGTGAAACTAGAAAAAAAAAGGAGATAAAATATTTCATTATTACTGCAACAGAAGTGGTGTTTATAAACCAAAAGGGAAAGGGCTGAAAAGAGTAAAATCTCAAGGATCTGCCAAAATTGGAACAATTTGTCCTACCCAGGGCTCGAAATGGAAAAATCCACGAACCAGAACGCTATTTCAAAATTATTGTCGACATTTTTATTTTTTATTTTATTTTTTTTTTTATTTTTTTTTTAAAGTACAGTAAAGTCCCGATTATCCGAGTCCCGCTTAACCGAGTTTCCACTTTAACCGAGTTATTTTCTTCTGATCGACTTATGGCTTCCACATTATTATGAAACAGCCATTATACTGGCATAACTGAGAGGGCGGTGGCAAAATGGATAAAAAGGGCGCCGATTGCCTTACAAAAGGGCGCAAATGCTTATATATATATATACAGGTGGGTTGGTTGATTTTTGATGGCCAATTATCTGCATGAGGGATATAGGCCCAGGGGTGGGGAGTGCCCTTCGTGGGGGTCTTTCTAAGGGAACCTAACCCGTATTTACGCATGGAAATCCATGGCTCGAAGAAAACCACGAAAACTCCGAACATATATATATTTATATATATATATACAGAATTTATATACATATACATACATACATACATGCATACATACATACAATATATATATATACATACACATACACATATACACACACATACTATATAAATTATGTATAAAAATTCACTTTAAAAAGATATACGAGAATATTGCTAGAGCGGAAACTTTATTCCTAAAATATTTATGACACCCAAATTAGTATTTTACACTATAGAAATGTAATATGCACAAAAAATAGTTCCCCGCAAGACATTGTACTTAAAAATCTCCATACAATCATCTCCAAATGGAAAATAAAATATTAAAATAAAACAAACAAAAACAATTTCGTTGGGTCAAAACTCAAAAGTGCAAAACATTATTCTATACAATTCAATAATATTTTATATAATACAATCTCTAGGATACAAATACTAATTATGGTGTATAAAATTTCAGGAGAGTTATTTTTGTTCAGGGCAAGATTGACGTCTATTTTACGTGAATTATTTTTACAAAAATGTTTTATTTCATTATTTTTTCAACATTAAAAAGATATAGCGAAGCGTTTGGTTTGAATCCCGCTATTTAAAAAGTCTAAATATATATATACATAGTCAGAAATTTCATGAAAGACAAATATTCTTTAACATTATTACTCAGTTTTCGTTATTATTCAATTTAGTTCGTAGCAACAAATAAATCATATTTCGGGAAATATTAAAAATATCATTTAATTTTCATCCCATTTTTTTTTTCGCAACAGTTATAAAGAGAAAATAAAGAAATTAGACAAATTTTGAAGATTTCACAAAAATTCAAACTGATAAGCACTCTTGTGAAAGAGACACAATTAAAAAAAAATTAATAATAAGTAATGTTACCTTATATTGTTTTTCCATGAACAATTCACAGTTCTTGTTATTCAAAATGCAATATTAGCATATCTGAGCTGTGATAGTGATGATATTTTATAATACTGTACACTATTTTTTAAAAAGTGTGAAGCACAAGCTTACTATAAGAAAAATGTTTAAGATTACACTAAAATAAGTAAATAACTCAGGACACAGGCAAATAATATATAGAGAGAGTAGTTCTTTAACACTGGATAGAACGAGACAAACGAAGAAGATTTCACATCAGGGGCACTTTATTTATACCGGCTATCGGTTGAAAATTAGAAACACATGCATTTCCAGTTTCTGTTGAGTGGACAATAGATGGCTGATTTCGGTACTCTCTTTTCGCTGGGACATAATGTATTTCGGTTTCCTTTCAAACAGGGACGAAACTAACCTTTTTGCACCCGGGGCAAACATGGATTTTGGCGCCCATCCCTCTTTCCTCTTCCGTAAAGTATATTTACAAAGAGAATTTTAACCGAGTTATTTTCTTCTGATGGACTGGTGACTTCCATTATTATGAAACAGCCTTTATAAATGAAGTGTTAGGTGAAGATGAAAGAGCAGTCGTAAAAAGTCAGAGCTGTGATTTTCTGGTCAGACTGAGAAAAAAAATGGCCATACATTTTTTTTTAATTATGCTATTTTTTTCTTATTCTGATCAGAAAAAAAATTATGGCCATTTTTTTTTCATTCTGACCAGAAAAAAAAATTATGACCATTTTTTTTCCTATTCTGACCAGAAAATCAGAGTTTTAACTTTTTACAACAGCTCTTTCATCTTCACCTAACACTTCATTTATAACGGTTGTTTCATAATAATGGAAGACACCAGTCCATCAGAAGAAAATGATCCATTCCAAAGGTATAAGTTCAATTGAAAAAAACTATTTAATACTTTGAGCAGAAAGAAGGGGTTACACCTGCAATTTTCATGACACTAATAGCATCCCATAGCTGCCAATGTGTACGGTTTAGTTACCTCTAAAATTTAACACAAATTTTTGCCATATTTAATCGTTGACAGTTGTTATACTTTTAAAATTGAATTTCCGGAAGTGACAGCCAATCGTTCCCTTGCGACGACATTTCTGTTGCTGTCAATTCGTAAAACTTGGCTAAAAGTGCTAACTTTGACAACATTTTCTGAATGAATCTTTGCCTTTATAAGAAAATGGGAAACTCTTTAATTTCTTGATATCTGAACAAAATCGGTAAATTTTATATTTTTACGAATATTAATGCAAATTTTTTGCATTTAAAAATGAAAATGACTTAGCGAAAGTATCAGGAAAGTAGTTAGTTTGGATTTGGGAATAGCTTTCAATATAAAAAAATCTCATAAATAGGATGTGATCGCCTCCCACCCCAAAAAAGGATATCTATGACGCCTCTAAATGATGAGCTGGATCCGCCCTTGGCTTTTTCGAATATTGATTGATTAAAAATAACGGAATCTAAAAGAATCGAAAAAAATTCCGTTTTATACAGGATCCTTATGCCATATCTTTATGTTTTGTCATACGCCAGACAGGATGATTTTAACAATACCGTGCAAAACGTAGATACGAGAAAAATCGACAAACAAAATCTTCATTTGGCGCCCTGGGCACATGCCCCCCTCCCCCCTTAGTTTTGGCTCTGCTTTCAAATGATCAAACTTACAAAGGCTGTGCCCAACAATAAAGTTGTTTCTGTTTTTCAAAGATCTTGTTCTTTTTTACCGCGATTCATGTGTGTACGCAGGGTAGGGGAGGGGGGGGGGGAGAGGCAGAAAATCTTCGGAAAAGTAATACATTCTTTTTAAAAGGATTACGTTGAATGTATTGTTTTGAAAAGTAGTAGTACTTGAATTTTATTGCATGATAGTTTTGTTTTAAAGGTTTTCATTAAATTCCATTGCAACTGCTGACTGCTTTACTTGGCCGAAAATATCAACTATTTTTTATTGCCCACCAGAAACTTTGTAATCGAACTGACTTTTATATTTTTTGAGAAAAGCAAAACATCTTTCAGAAAAGGCTTTCAAAGGTGGTGTTTTGAACCGAATTTCCGGACGCGACAGTGGGGGAAGAGAAAGAAAATTGTTGTCACGAGACAACAATCAATTTTAACTCAAGATGTAATTAATTTAAAGAAAAGAATCTATTGTATTACAAATCACTTCAATAACCAAGCCTGCAAGTCTCATTCTTTTATGCAGAGTTTGGCTGAATATTCGGTTTCATTTTCAGCCCAAAATCCTAGTTTCGGCGAAAATACTACCGAATATTCGGTATTACTATAACTGCCCTTCCCTAACCTCCCTCAAACGGCACTCCCATCCAAAGAGCCGTACATACTATATATTCACATACAAGGGGATAAATCTAGAAGGTATTCTAATATTGATTAAATTTGTTATTTTTAAATGAAATTATTTTTTAATGTATTTTTATGTTTATAGCACCTTATATTTAATTAATTTTATTTCAATCAAATTATTTTTTAATTAATAATTATGTACTGCCGCTTCTACGCAAAACATTATTCAGATAACATGCGTATATGTATGTTTATGTTACTTACTTTGAATTTATTTTTAAAACAGTTTCGCTTTCGTTTTCAGTCGAAACTAGGAAGGTAACCTAAATTTGGTTTCTTTCGAACCTCTATTTTTATGTTTGTAAATGAGCAGAAATTTTCGCATTATTGAAAAATATTTTTTTTTTTAAATATTTTTTTTGAGAACCGCTTTAAGGATTTACACGTAATCATAACTTATAAATTTCGGAAAATCGAGTTTTTATTTTAGCGGCTTTATCAACGGAATTAAGACTTCTTTATGTGGCCAGAAACTGGAATAGACCAATTTATGTAAGTAAAAAAAATATAAAAAATACAGTAAGCATTCTATTATAATTATAACATAAAATTGAAACTAGTTGTTTCTCAAAATTGCATTTTTAAATATATGACCACGACACGATTACTTTAATAATACTGAATTGTTTCACTTCTACTTTTGTCAGCTTTTTTTCTTATATAATTATGAAACGCATTAAGGATTTTTTTTTTTTTCAAATCATCAAAAATCAGTATTTTTCTACGATAAAAGTTGAATACCCTCTTCAAATAATCAGCATTTAAAAAAAAAAAAAAAAAAAAAAAAAGAGCTTTTCATAATTTTTACCCTCTAGTCCCTAAAATAAGTCATATTTAATTAAAAATTGCTGTTTATTTTAATTTCAGATAAGCCAAATTTAAACTAAAATGGTCGTCGCAACTCACACGCACAAAAAAGCACCAAAAGAGTGGCAATAGCTTCAAATATATTTGCATTTTTTAAAAGTAAAATGTATCAAAATTATATTTAAGCATTGTATTACAAAATAAAGCAGGCGAACTGTGAGTAAGATTTTAACACTTCCTATAAAATTAAGTCTATATTTTAGAAATAGTTTGAGAACTAAGAAAAAAAAAGACATCTTTTAGGAAGCGTGCACAAAAAATAGAAGTTAAAAATATTCATTTTCCGAGGAGATATTTTAAATATACGAATGCATCCAATGCCCATAGACTTTACATGAGTGAGGGGAAATCGGAAGCTGAGTGACCAGCTCCCTTAATTGCGTAATGTGGAAAAAAATTGAAAAGGAGAAGAATAACACCTTTTTTTTTACCGCAATTAATCTTGTATGTGTTCATTATTTTGCAGTTATTTTTTACTCGATATCTTGAAAAAAAGAAGTGTATCTAAAAAATGATCAGGTTTGTTGCCAAAGTTATTTTTCGTTTTCACCTTAATGGGAATTTTTTAAAATTTGATGTATGTATCAATGAAAATTATTTAATAATGTCGTCAAAAGTTTTGGACTGCTAAAAAGATTAAGAACAATTAATAATTCTCGATTGAAGAGGAATTTTGTGTAATACACCACTTGTATTATTACACAAAACATTATAAAACTGCTATAACAGTTGCTTAATTCAATATTTTATTTTTTCGTTTTTAACGATGCTTTCTTTGCAGATGCCTGTACGTCGAGCATGTATCGTGTGTTAATTAGTATTTCATGAGAAAATATCTCCATATCCGATTTCTATTTTCTCCAGAAAGATAGAGAGCTCCAGAATACGTTATAATAAAAAAAAGTGTCACATCTGTTATTACTACAGAAACCACTGGGTATCTATAGGACAGATATCTAGTTAACTTGAAACTACTCCGAAATAGTAATTTGTCTTCTTAGGAACTCCCACGTTATTGACTAACAGCATTGAAAACTGAACACAAACACATCTGCGCTTCCCTTTATTTATATTCATCCATTCTTCTGTAAAACGACTTTTACAATTTTAGTGGTTTATCTATTTATTTTAATTACATATGTGTTGTTCAATTTATAAATCGGGGTGGTTTTGTTTGAAGTTTAAAGAGGTTAAGCAGATCTGGTTAAAAAAAGTTTTTAGATATTGGCTTTTTCGGATGCTGAAAATATTATCGAATTTTTAAATAGACATGAAAATTTAACATTTTCTTCTTTCAAAAGCAAAATTTACATAAGTTTCCATTGCAAAATCTTGTGAAGAATTAGTCTTGACGGTCTAACACTTATATCATTAAGAAATTATGGAATGCTCCCCTTTAGTGGAACTAAGAGCATCAGTTTGTGTGTGTATTTGTGGGGAGTGTGTGTGTGTGTGTGGGGGGGGGGGGTTTCTATTACAAAAACAGGATACTAGTTTTTTTTAAAGTTATTTTTGCAGAGGCACTGAAAAAAATCTGACCAAGTGACCAAGGGCGCCATGATTACAAAAAAAACGATATTAGTTTTTTGAAAGTTATTTTTACAGGGACGCTGAAATATCTCACCAAGAGCGCTATGATTACGAAAACAAGACATTAGTTTTCTGAAAGTTATTTTTACAGAGGCGCTGAAAAAATCTGACCAAGAGCGCCATGATTGCAAAAACACGATATTAGATTTTTGAAAGATATTTTTACAGAGAGGCACTGAAAAAAAATCTGTCCAAGGGCGCAATGATTAAAAAAAAAACACGATGATAGCTTTTTGAAAGGCATTTTTACAGAGGCGCTGAAAAATATCTGACCAAAGACGCCATGCTTACAAAAACACGATATTAGTTTTTTTAAATTATTTTTACAGAGGCGCTGAAAAAATCTGACCAAGGGTGCCATAATTGCAAAAACACGATATAGTTTTTGAAATTTATTTTTACAGAGGCGCTGAAAAAATCTCTCCAAGGGCGCCATGATTAGAAAAACACGATAATAGTTTTTTGAAAAGCATTTTTACAGAGACGCTGAAAAAATCTGACCAAGGGCGCCATGATTATAAAAACACGATAGAGTTTTTGGAATTTATTTTTTTACAGAGGCGCTGAAAAAAAATATCTACAAGGGCGCCATGGTTAGAAAAACACGATGATAGTTTTTTTGAAAGGGATTTTTACAGAGGCGCTGAAAAACAATCTGACTAAGGGCGCCGTGATTAAAAGACACGATATTAAGTTTTTGGAATTTATTTTTACAGAGGCGTTGAAAAAAATCTCTCCAAGAGCGTCATGATTAGTAAAACACGATTATAGTTTTTTGAAAAGCATTTTTACAGAGGCGCTGAAAAAAATCTCACTAAGGGCGCCATGATTACAAAAACACGATGATAGTTTTTTGAAAGGGATTTTTTACAGAGGAGCTGAAAAAAATCTGACTAAGGGCGTCTTGATTAAAAAACACCATATTAAGTTTTTGAAATTTATTTTTACAGAGGCGCTGAATAAAATCTCTCCAAGGACGCCATGATTAGAAAAACACGATAATAATTTTTTGAAGAGCATTTTTTACACAGAGCCGCTGAAAAAAAACTGACCAAGGGTGCCTGATTACAAAAACACGATATTAGTTTTTTGAAATTTATTTTCACAGAGGCGTTGAAAAAATCTGACCAAAGGCGCCATTACTACGAAAGCACTATATTAGTTTTTTTAAACTTATTTTTTACAGAGGCGCTAAAAAAATATGTCCAAGGGCGCCATGATTAGAGAAACACGATGATAGTTTTTTAAAAGGGAGTTTTACAGAGACGCTGAAAAAAAATCTGTCTAAGGGCGCCGTGATTAAAAAACACGTTATAGTTTTTGAAATTTATTTTTACAGAGGCGCTAAAAAAAATCTCTCCAAGGGCGCCATGATTAGAAAAATACGATAATAGTTTTTTGAAAAGCATTTTTACAGAGGCGCTGAAAAAAATCTAACCAAGTGCCCCATGATTACAAAAACACGATATTAGTATCTTGAAATTTATTTTTACAGAGGCGTTGAAAAAAATCTGACCAATGGTGCCATTATTACGAAAACACGATATTAGTTTTTTTTAAAACTTATTTTTACAGAGGCGCTAAAAAAATCTGTCCAAGGACACCATGATTAGAGAAACACGATATTAGTATTTTTAAACTTATCTTTACAGAGGCGCTAAAAAAATCCGTCCAAGGGCGCCATGATTAGAGAAACACGGTGATAGATTTTTGAAAGGGATTTTTACAGAGGCACTGAAAAAAAATCTAAGGGCGCCATGATTAAAAAACACGATATTAAGTTTTTGAAAGTTTTTACAGAGGCGCTGAAAAAATCTGACCAAGAGCTCCATGATTACAAAAACACGATATTAGTTTTGTGAAAGTTATTTTTATAGAAGCGCTTGAAAAAATCTGACCAAGGTCGCCTTGATTACAAAAACACGATATTAGTTTTTTGAAAGTTATTTTTATAGAAACGCTTTAAAATAATCTGACCAAGGGCACCATGATTACCAAAGCCGCCTCTGACAAAGGGACCAAATGAAATTAAAATGAAAATCTCCTGTTTTAAATTGGCATTACTTTTTTTTTTTTTTTTTTGTACTTTCACAAAAAACCCCCCAGAAATATCAAACTGCCACCCAAGGCGCTACATATTTGACAGAAAATATACTAAATACGTCATTAATACAATTCTTAATTTGTGTGGAAGTTACTATTCTTCGGGGTACTGAATAAAATCTGCACCAGGGCGCCATGACTATCAAAGTCTCTGTTAATGAATCCATTTAAAATGAGAATATGTTTCTTATACAGTGTTTCGTCGTTTATAATTGCACAAAAGGCAGAAATAGAAAAATATCTGACAACACCAGGGGCGCTAAATACTTAGACGCAGAAAATATGCAAACGTATTAGATGCAGACTTATTAGAAGCATTCTTAGAACAGAACTTATTTAGGCGTATATCTAAATAAGTGAGAACTTAATATTATTTTTCTTAGAATTTATCATTAGTACAGGCTTTGAAACAAAGTCTGCTCCTGGATACCATATGTAACAATGGCATATCTGATTGTCGATAACTTATGTTATCTCGAAATTGGTTTATCTAATTGTCTTTGATCACACATAGTTTGCTTATGCTATATACTTTAAAAAATAAAAAGCATTACTTTTTAATTTTACAAATGAAAATGTTTGAAAATATGCCTTTCAGAATGCGTGCTAAAAAAGTGATGATGTGCGCACCGGGCATTTTAGACCGGGCGGCGGCGACACGAATGACTGCGTCATCGAGTTACGGGATGAAATCATGATGCAGGACAAGATTTTTAGTAGTAGATTAAGGAATGACTGGTCTGCCTCGACATTTCTTGGTACGATAGGCGCAGCAGCGGGCGCCAACTCGTGTACAAATGAAAACACTATAAACATAGTATTTTACATTACATTGCCATGTATACTACTTCATATCGACATTCAAGATGAATTAAGGGTTTAGGAAAAGCTTATTAAGAGTACGTGAGGAAAAGACTGATTTGGCATAACTTGGTACAAAGCGCGAAGAACGGGGCGCCAATTCGTTATTTTCACCGTGTTATTACGTCATCGAGTTACGGCTTGAAATTTTGGCAAATGAAACATACCGATTATTACAATACGAATATTTCAGTCTGCCTCGTCATATCTTGGTAGGAGATGAGCAGAGCGGGGCGCCAATTGTTAATTTTGGCGGTATAATCACCTCATCGAGCTACGACTTTAAAATTTTGCACATTAAAGGAACATATCAGTACAATGAGGATATTTCAGTCTGCCTCGTCATATCTTGTTACGAGACGAGCAGAGCGGGGCGCCAATTTTTAATTTTTGCGGTATAATCACGTCATCGAGTTACGGGATGAAATCGTGATGCAGGACAAGATTTTTAGGCGTACATTAAGGAATGACCGGTCTGCCTCGACATTTCTTGGTACGATAGGCGCAGCAGCGGGCGCCAACTCGTCATTTTGGCGTCACTATCACGTCATCGAGTTACGGGATGAAACCGGTGCAAAATTAAAGGTGAAAAATAGTCTTTTAAGAATATTTTGGTCTGCCTGCGCATATCCTGGTAGAAACCCCCAGCAGACTAAAATCTATAACAAAAAAATACGTCATAATGTACAAATGAAAACCCTATAAACACAGTATTTTACATTAAACATTAAACATTCCGTTTAGTACGATACGAATATTTCAGTCTGCCTCGTCATATCTTGGTAGGAGATGATCAGAGCGGGGCGCCAATTTTTAATTTTGGCGGTATAATCACATCATCGAGCTACGACTTTAAAATTTTGCACATTAAAGGAACATATCAGTACAATGAGAATATTTCAGTAATTATTTCAGAAATTTTTTACATGAAACAATAGTTTTTGTCAAGGTCTAGGTTTTTGTCTTAATAAACTTTTCCTAAACCCTTAATTTATCTTAAAAGTCGATACGAAGTAATACATATGGCAATGTAATGTAAAATACCGTGTTTAAAGGGTTTTCATTTGTACATTATGACGTATTTTTTTGGCATAGATTTTAGTCTGCCGGTTGTTTCTACCAGGATATGCGCAGGCAGACCAAAATATTCTTAAAAGACTATTTTTCACCTTTAATTTAGCACCGGTTTCATCCCGTAACTCGATGACTTGATAGTGACGCAAAAATGACGAGTTGGCGCCCGCTGCTGCGCCTATCGTATCAAAAAATGTCGAGGCAGACCGGTCATTCCTTAATGTACGCCTAAAAATCTTGTCCTGCATCATGATTTCATCCCATAACTCGATGACGTGATTATACCGCAAAAATTAAAAATTGGCGCCCCGCTCTGCTCGTCTCGTACCAAGATATGACGAGTCAGACTAAAATATTGACGCATACAGGAGAAAAACCCTTTGTTTATGAAATATGTTCCAAAGGATTTTCTCACAATAGTCATCTAAAAACCCATCTCTTGACGCATACAGATGAAAATCCCTTTCTTAGTGAAATTTGTTCCAAAAGATTTAATGATAGGAGTGCTCTAAGAAGACATCTCTTGACGCATACTGGAGAGAAACCCTTTGTTTGTGAAATATGTTTTAAAGAATTTTCTCATAATAGTAATCTAAGAGCCCACCACTTGACTCACTTTAGGCAATAGAAAACCTTTGGTTTGTAAAATATGTTCGAAAGCAATATCTGATAACCATCTGGTACGAGACAATCATTATTTGTTTCATACCAAATAGACAAGTCCATAAAATATCCTGTATTGTTTATCTCCAAAATTGAGTATGAACCCTGCATTATGTCATTGCATTTACTGTTATCAAATTTTATGTTATAGCATTTAATAATAAAATAAAACAGTTTAAGCTTCTTTCACAGCTTAGTGTATTTTGATAATAAGCAAATAGCTCTTGACCTATTCATTAGATTTCAGTAAACCTTTATGATAGTTAATTTTAGTATGTGGATGGTATAACTGTATCTGTATATCTTTACAAACGTATAAAATTAAGTGTGGAATTGGGGAAGGGGTGGGGGGGGGGTCCAGGAATTATAACATATGATATCATAAGGGGGGGATAAAAAATTCCCATAAAGATGATAATGTTATGTAAGCACTGCCCCAATATGTCCTGATAAAAGGATTTCCCTCTCAAGTGGGAGCAATTTTTCCATAACCACTGCAGCTCAAGGAAGCCGAAATGCTGTGAGTCAATAGCTGAGGCTATTGACCTCCAGGCTGAGGTAATGGTATCCGGGCAACCCCTGAATTCTTCATTAATTGTACGGTTTTCAAAATTGACATGTTGACAGGGTATGTCATTCAAACAATGGCATTGTCCATCATCCTCTTGACCTGTGAATCTTTATATTCCATTGATTGGAGATGTCACATGTTTTTGCTGTTCATTTTTATCAGATGTATCATGGGGCCACTGATACACGCAGAACAATCAGAATCTGAGCTCTCTTCCTTCACTTACTGACATGAATGGTTGTCTCCTGATCACGGATGTTTGCCACCAGGGAATTTAAAAGCTAAAATCAATATGTATAAAACATCAACCAGCGGGTTCTAGGAAAGCAAGGGTTTTGATAATGTCAGGCTACTGCAGTGACTTCCATGTCGTTATACACTTAAAAGAATATTACTTTCGAGGATTTCACATCTTGACACGGGTCGAAATAATTCGATCCACTTGTTTGTCTCATTTTCTGTTGTAACCTGATTTAAGATACACTGGCGGAAAAAAAAATCCCAACACCAAGAAAGACTTGTGTTAGATAAACGAAATTTGGTAGGCGTGTTTATACATTTGAAAGATGACATCGATTGAAATTTCGCGCTTCGCGCATAAGTGTGGCGCTATTAGCGCCACTCAGAACTTGCCGATCAGGTTTACTTTAAATGCGTGCTGTAAAGTTCGTGGGCGTTATTTAGCTTCGAAATGTGACGTATTGAGCTGATGTTAGCCAAGAATGTCTTTAACAAGACGAAGAAGCCACTGTCAACAGCTCACCGAGTTGGAACGAAGTCGCATATTCGGGCTACGAGAAGGTGGATTTTCTTTCCGCGATATTGCAGAAAGACTTGGCTGGAATGTATCCACTACGCATGATTGTTGGAAGCAGTGGTCAAGGGATGGTACTGCCTGAAGAAGACCGGGTTCCAGGTGGCCACATGGCGCTCCTGAGAGGGAAGATCGCCGCACTCGGCGTAAGACTGTGGCGCATCGTACTGCGTCTGCGGCAGAAATTCGAGCTGCAGTCGGGACCACAGTGACACAACGAATTGTTATTAATCGGTTACTTCAAGGACAGCTCCGAGCTAGGCACCCTGCAGCGTACATTCTACTGACTCCAAACCATTGCCGTTTGCGAAGTCATTCGTTTCAAGCCAGAGCTAATTGGTGGGCGGAGTGGAGATCTGTTGTGTTTCATTTTCATCAGAAAACACAACAAATCTCCACTCCGCTGTTGACAGTGGCTTTTTCGTCTTGTTAAAGACATTCTTGGCTAACATCAACTCAATACGTCACATTTCGAAGCTAAATAACGCCCACGGACTTTACAGCACGCATTTAAAGTAAACCTGATCGGCAAGTTCTGAGTGGCGCTACTAGCCCACACTTATGCGTGAAGCGCGAAATTTCAATCGATGTCATCTTACAGATGTATAAACACGCCTACCAAATTTCGTTTTTCTAACACAAGTCTTTCTTGGTGTTGGGATTTTTTTTCCGTCAGTGTATTTTGTTTGCACACCTACATATATGTATCTGTCTCTATGAAAAATATCAAAGTTCTATTGCACATAAGAATAAATAATTTAATATATAAATTTTGAACTTTATGCTGGTTTTTCCTCCGTTCTTGAAAATTGTTTTGATAGAAGGCGCAACTGAGCGTACAAGACTGTAACGAGGAGCGGAACACCTCTCCTGCCAGATGAGTTGAGACGTCAGCGCAGTGAACCCATCACTGTCAGTCGCCTTACAAACCTATTGTACCTGTGAATAGATTTGTTAAGTATTAAACTGAATCATCCTTGAAGTTTAGTGCACCATTACAAACACAGTACACCAAGTCTATTTTGAAAAAAAATGAGATTGTCCATTTTGAAGAGTGCATAAAATCTTCCTGTTTTCACTTACTTTTTCATATATGGCATCTGCTTACAGACTTGGTTCACTGTAGGAGTGGAGAAAACAGATTTTATGGACCTTCAAAATAGACTTGGTCTGCTATGCTTGTGAGACCCTCCTATATAACAGGGTCGAAGAAACCTGAAACCTACAAAGTTATGAATTGTTGAGCCGCAGCACTCGTCTGACCACTGTCCAGAATCGGCTCCTACAGACAGTTTAATCTTTTTGTTTAGTCTTTGGATATGCACCAGTGGTGGCTATTCCTTCAGCTATTTCAGGAACGGTCCTTCTGAATCATAAAAAATGAAACATACGTGGAATCGGATGACATGCATTTCAAACATGTTGAAACGAAAGTGAGCCAAATTCAGTGGCGTAGCCAAGGGGGGCGGCCGTCCCGGGCACCAAGACCAAGGGGCGCCAAATTGAGAGAGGTTTAAACTGAAATTTTTTCACATATTTTGACAATAAATAAGAATTGTTGTTTTTTTGTGTGTGTGGGTGTAAATGTTTTCTTTAGTAAGAATTTTGTTATATCCAAATAATGAAAAAAGAAAAACCTTCTGTAAATGTTTACAGGTATGACTCAACACACTTGGTACCTAAGACAATTATGTATCTGAATTGAGGCGCAAAAAGTTTAAATAGGGGGCGCCAAATTGAGAGGAGGTTTAAACCAAAATTATTTCACATATTTTGACAATAAATAAGAATTGTTGATTTATTTTTTATTTATTTATTTACTTATTTATTTTGTGTGTGCGTGTGAATGTTTTCTTTAGTAAGATATTTTGTTATATCCAAATAATGTAGAAAGAAAAAGCTTCTGAAATTTTTCCTAGGAAAGGCTCCAACACACTTGGTAAATAGGATAATTATGTACCTGAATTGAGGCGCAAAAAGATTAAAAAGGGGCGCCAAATTGAGAGGAGGTTTAAACCGAAATTATTTCACATATTTTGACAATAAATAAGAGTTGTTGACCTATTCTTCTTTTTTTCTTTGTATGTGTCTGTGTTTTGAAAAAATTCGGTGAAGGTGGGGGGGGGGGGAATGGAGAGATCGATAACTGGGAATAGCCCCTAGAGGTTTCTAACTGTCTAGCCTCCAGTTTAAAAGGCGACTTCGAGTGACATTTCTGAAATCAAAAGAACACCTCTAAATTTATTTCTCTCAAAATGAATCTCCGGCATGGGTCCCCGCTGCCTAAGTCCCCGTATAGCAGGCGTATAGAGCGCATGTGCTGGAAAATCTGAAGAGAATCGTAAGATGAGATCAAAAAAAAAATTCCGCAGAAATCAGCCCCATGAAACCAGAGATAAAAAGGCCCGTTGGCGGTGGAAGGTAGAACTGAAAACTTTAAGACAATCGAAAAACAAGTAGAATGAGCAAAACCCAGTTAAAATTGAGTCCATAGAACCCGAGATAAGAATGCACTGGAAAAGGAGCTAAAAACTGCAAGAAAATCGTAAGCTAAGTTGAATGAATCAATTTCCGCTGAAATCTGGCCCATAGAATCCGAGAAAAGAATGCCCGTTAATGTTTGATAATTGTGTCAAAAGAAGTTTATATTTTGGAAAATATACTTTTAAAGGTAAATAAAGAGAGAGGCCTTGTGGGCGAACTTTTAACTCATATCACGGGACACTTGCCACAGAACACACTAATAATCTACGATTAAATTGATAAAATGCTTTTAAATTATGTTTTTTTGCATTTGGCAACGTTTAATAATTGTCATATGTCCACATGTCACATAATCTGTGATCCATCGATTTTTGGAAATTAAATGGAGGGGTCGGCTGGAAAAAGATCTCTTTTTAGTTCGATTTTTAATGAATGTTCGCCCTGTATGGTTCTTTCTCCGAACTTTTGTACTGTCGCTGTCAGTTTTTTAAAAACATTAAGAAAAATTACCGACCTATTTTCGAAAATTTTATACGCAGGCGTAAAATATTTTTCTACGTGTGGTTTGACATTTTCAAATCGATATCTTAAGTTGTTTTCTTAATTTTTCCTGATTAGTGAAAATTTTTAATTTCTTTCGTTTCGGCTGTGGAATCGAGTTCAGATTTGAGCGCGATTTTGCCATTTTGTGAGAAAAAAAAACGTGTTTAAGATTTTTTAATTCATATTCTCGGCTAAATATCAAAATATTAGAAATCTGAATCTCATGTGCATCAGAACCTGCCTTGGACAACCATCGTACAAATTTTCAGACTTGCACTTGCGGTAGATATTTCTGGCCATCTCTGTCACACAAACACACACATCGATTGGTTTTTACGCTGATTTTTTCGTTCATCATTCCATATGAATATTTTTCGTGTAATGGTGACTTCTGTGAACCAATGCAAAATGGATTTAGCTGGAAGAACAACAAAGAAATATATTATTTCTTCTTTATTGGAGATTTCATTTTCCCGTCAAATTGGCATTGAGAACAGCCAAATAACAAAATGTGGGCGACCTATACCTAAATTTTTCGTTCTTAAATCGTATAAAAAACGAAGTAGGACTTTTCAGTCTTCCTAGTACGACCAGTACAAATGGCTGTTTCAATCGTTTTAAAAGGTTAAAATATTTGATATATACTTAAATTCAGCGCACTCATTTATTTCGTCGCTGCATCATGTCCACACATGTCTCACGAGCAATTTGCGTCAATTTCGGCATCTACACAGTCATAGGATGTGCAGGCATATCAAATGGGCAAAATCTAATCTTTTACGCGCGCGTTCTTGCTAATATGTTGGCATTGGCTATATTTTCCAATAGGGGGCGAAGGTATAATTTGGATGGAACATTTAGTTTAATTGGTTAATTAGCTCTTGATTGACATGTGGTCAAGATCCGCAAAATTCCAGGGATCTGTGACGTACAAGGATTTAACCACAAACGAACGAGAGCTGTCCAAACGTCAGCATTTTCAATCTTAAGGCTGTTTTTAACTGCGAAAGCGCAAAACGTTTTGACACATTTGAAAATTCATTTTTTAACGGAAAGATATAAAATTGGAAAGCCTGGCCATGGAAGCGATTTGGAATTGAACTGTGTTTTCCATTTTTTAATCAATAAATTACCTATTGAGTTATAAGCGATTTTGATCACATGACAAACACGTTTTTCGCTCGCTCTTGAGTGGTTATTCTACTTTATTATTCTACTACTAAATTTGGTTCAAAACGCCCACTTCGACACTATTTTCTGAAAGATCTATTGCGTTTGCAAAAAAAGGGGAAAAAAACAGCTCGATTACATAGTTTCTGAACAACAACACTAGCTAGTTTCATGCATTTTCGAACAAAAATAAATTAAAACTTATGTCATAAAGTTGCTCTTTTAGATGTGAGAACACCCTTAAGTTTCTGTCTGAATTTAATGGTGAACGTAATAAAGGTTGAGCTGGGAAACAAAGTTACAAGGAGTAAAACGGATTTTAGAATTATAAGATTTAAAGTTAGAAAAAAGATGTGTCAATCCATTTCAAGCGGTCCAGCACTGGTTGCTCGACCATTTTTTAAAAATCTGAAATTTTTTGTACAACAACCCTAACATAATGGAAGTTCAAAATGACTATTATTTTAATTTTATTAATTTTTGTTTGTGCATGGCGGCCATCTTTGTTTCATCGTCTGCAGCAATTTTCTCACAAGAAGGGTTTACGGAATTGTAAATAATTCATCGTTTATTTATACAATTCAAGTGCGGATTAAAGCAATTTGTACAGAATACATTGGGATAAAAATTTGGTAATAGAGTAGTTTCCGAAACTAACTGCTTATTGGTAAAATTTAAGCATAATGTTTCAGTTTTTTTCCAAAATTTGTCCGTTTGCAAGAGGAAATTTTTCTAGCAAGGAAAACTGTCAACATGATATAATTTTTTTTTACAAATAGGCCGAAAGTACTTGTACTCACACGCCGAGTTCCAGATCTGGGACTTGCTTTCTCGTTGCTAAAAAAAATCCCAAATTTTTCAAAAATGACAAAAACCGCACTTTTCAAGTTTTGACATTTCTGGTGGGGCACGAGATAAAAATCTGAATTTTTTTTATAAGAGTATTGTATGGTAGTGTTATGCACAAGAAATTTCAGGATGGAGATTTGACTACAAGCTGAGATATGGCAAGGGAACATGTCAAAACAATACTGCCAAACTACTGTTTTGTTCTAGTCACAGCTAAGTATTTATCTCAGAGTATCATTTTAATTTATTTTTTAGATTATCTTTAAATAATAGTAACAGAAAATAAAGCTTTTTGCAATTAATTTAAAAAATAATTATGCCTAAGGTATGCATTTTGTATGGTTTCAGTAATTTTTGTTGTAATTTTAGTAACTGAAAGAAACCTCAGCACTTTTACATAAATATATATATATATACAAGATCTGTGACAAAAACAGAATAGGGAAAGAGAAAAGCTGTTAGTGTTCGCATACTTGTTGAGACATGATCAAACGTGTCAAAACACATTCCAGCTTGTTGGTTTAAAACCCACAATTTTAATGCTGCTTGCCAGTCCCTGAAACGTGTTCCTACCATAAGTGTGTTCCTGTAAATGAAATATTATGCGATGTTACCCTGCATCAGCCTCAAGTAATTTTCAGAAAGTAAAGATACCCAAAGCCTTTTCAAAATTTATACAGTAGAAAAATCACATTTTTGCATAAGAAGTAAGCTAGGAATTATTAATGAATTAAGACTTGCACATAGTGATTTCAAAGTATATTTCTATGAGCCAGCAGGTCCAAGATCTTCAATCAAGTTATCAAGAGATGACAAGACTTGGTTCCTACAAATAAAATTTTGAGAAAGATCAAAATTGTAGTTTTTGAACCAACAAGCAAAAATGTGTTTTGACACGTTTGATCATGTCTCAACAAGTATGACAACATTAACAGCTTTTCTTTTTCCCTATGTTGTTTTGTCTCAGGTCTTGTACAAAAATATTTTTTTTCTTTATGTAAAAGTACTGAGGTTTCTTTTAGTTACTAAAATTACTTACAACAAAAATTACTGAAACCATACAAAATCTATGGCCTTAGGCATAATTATTTTTTTAATTAATTTCTAAGCTTTGCAAAGGGCTTTATTTTCTGTTACTATTATTTAAAGATAATCAAAAACATAAATTTAAATGACACTCTGACAAGGAGAGGGCCAACCTTGTTAATGACAGATTTTGATTATTTTAATATATGTTGTGGGGTAGACACCCCTTAGTGTCAGGTTCAACGGATTTTATCCAATGCCTCTTAGTTCTTGAAAAACCAGGGGGTCTAATATTAGTAGACAACTTAAATACTTACTTCACAGCAAAAATGACAGGTCAGTCGTAGCTCAGTTGGCATGGCGTTTGCCGGCTGATCCGAGGGCCCGGGTTCAATACCTGAATGCGCTACATTTGTTTTTCTCATTTTTTGTTTTATAAATATAGTTATAACTAGCATTAAAAAATGCTCTGACGAGCATCAAAAAATGCTAATATGTTTTTAAGTATGACAAAGGGTTTGACAAGTGCTTCTAATTGAGCATGAAAAAGAACAAGGGGTACCTTCTTGGCTGCAGTTCACTGTCAATGCTAACTTTGAAAAAATCATATTTGCGCTTTTTCAATACAAAATATATTCGCAGTACTTTAGTAAAACTTTCCGTCGTGCTTTACATGTTAACTGCTCTGTTCCATTACTGGACTGCACATGCGTCTGCAGTGCAACTTTGTACAGTGCACTGTGTACTATTATTTCTCTACAAAGTATACTACACTGTACATTCCTATTATGCCTTTGAACCTCAATGCACACTCACATTGTGCTTTTGTACTTCCGTATTAAAGGTGTATGCGTCTAGTGTTCGTTTATAATTTACATATGCACTGTTGTTCTGCATAGTACATCTTACAGCCACAGCCACTTGGATATAATTTCAACAATCAATGAATGCATTATACTGTTATGCGTGCACATGTGGAATTGTTCCTGTGCAGACTGCTGCAACAGTCTGCACTACACTACAAATCAGTTTTCTGTACGGTTCTACACTGCGGGCATGCTTGGTGGCATTGCATGAGTGTAATACGCTGCAGGAACTAAGATTTTTGGTACTATGTCGCCTTACATTCATATTTAATCAGACTGCGTCTTTACTGGCTGTGTCTTTACACTACACATTTTTATCTTAACTGTGACTGATTTTTTTTTATACTGAAAAAGCGCAAATATGATTTTTTCAAAGTTGGCATTGACAGTGAGCTGCAGCCAAGAAGGTACCCCTTGTCCCTTTTCATGCTCAATTAGAAGCACTTGTCAAACCCTTTTTCATACTTAAAAACATATTAGCCTTTTTTGGTGCTCGTCAGAGCATTTTTTAATGCTAGTCATTTAAATTTTTTGATAATTATATATTGAATATAAATAAACATGAGTTGCTTTTAAATATTCCCAATACTTTTATCTTATTTCGCACAATAATGCACTATTTAACCAAGTGATACACACTGTTTTAAGAGGTTAAACGTTTTTTAATCAAATTCACGTTATTTTTATTCATAATTTAATTTACTTGGGCTCCCTTAAATATGATTAATATTATTCCTTAAACTGATATTAGTTTTTGTTGCATTAAAATATCTCAATTTGTTGATTCTCTCTAAACAAGTAAACCCTATATTGGTTTACAATGGAAGTCTATAGGTATTTGGCGATATATCGCCAAGTTGGCGACAAACTTGGCGGTATTTGGCGACAGAACAGGTTCCAGCCTATGGCAACTCCCTTATAGGTATAGAGATGCATTAAATGCTATTCTATAAACAATGAGATGCGTTTCATTCGAGCGTTGCCATTAAAAAATTAAAAATAATCGCGATTTCTGTGACACATACGATAGCGTAATATATATATATATATATATAGATTATCGTGGAAATCGATGGTTTAGGCCACATCATATTGTTTAGCTAGACCGATTCTACTAACATCGTTCTCATGTTTTGCTGCAATTTCTTTTATTGAACAGTAATTCGCTTAAGCTTCTTACTACTGCTATCACTAAGCACTTTTTCATTGTTAGAAGCCATAATGAGAGCTAATATTAGCGCAAACAACGTTCCGAAGTGTACTTGAACCGCCACAGATGTCATATATGAACATCACGTTGACACGATTTTTTTTCTGATGCCAATGTCATATACGCATCGGGGTACTTAACTGGCGCCAAAGTTTTGTTATTTTGCTTGATATGGTAATCCGAATGTTGTTGTTTATTTACTTTTATTTTCTTTTTTAAAATTATATAAATTGTTTTGTTCTATTGTTATAAATTAAACTTTTATAAATTTAATGTTAATCCCTTTTTAAAAATATATATGTAACTGGTATTCGAAAACGAGGTTTTCGCTAAATTGGCGTCAGAAAAAATATCGCGCGACCGTGGTGCGTATATGACATCTGTACCATACTTGGTACAACTTGATTATCCTGTCGACCAAAACATTATCGCCAAACTATAAGATTAAATGACAATAATGGATCATAGTAAATGTTACATTCACTTGACATTAAACACGATACACGTGTTTGTTACGTCATCAAGTGATTTTTAATTCAAGTTTTGGCACAGATGTCATATACGTTCCATATTGGCGCGATTTTTTTTACGCCGCCAATGTCATATACGCACCGGGTACTTAACTGGCGCGAAAGTGTCGTTATGGTAACCCGGATATATGGTAACCCGGATATAGATGATATATTAACGAGGTTTTCGCCAAATTGGCGTCGGAAAAAAATCGCGCCAATATGGAGCGTATATGACATCTGTGCCCAAGTTTTTACTAGTATTTTTATTAATGTTTTACTTATTTATTTATTCTTCCGTTATTTAAAATAAAAATTATGTCAGTTTGTATCATTTGGCGAATAGTTTGGCGAAATTGGTCGACGGGATAATCAAGTAGTACCGTATATTTTTGCTGTACATTTTCGACAATATCTCAAGCAAAAGTACCTAAAGTTAAATGAAACCCTAATTATTTAAGGCACAGATATCATATACACAACGGGTTTGGCGCGGGGTTTTTTTCTGACGCCAATTTAACGAAAATCGCGTTTTCGAATAGCAGTTACAGATATATTTTTTAATTACTTTCTATTATTTTAAAAAGGAAATAACAATAAATAATGAAAAGTTTAATTAATAACTATAGAACAAAACAATTAAAATTATAATTTAATACAATTATATTACAATTATATTATGCAAGAAATAAATTAGCATTTATATTTTTTTGTACATTATTACTTTAGTTTGAAATTTTTAAGGGGCCACCATTTTAAAACAGGATGGCGGATCAATATGTCCAACGAATTTGCTCGAGATCTTAATAAACCCTCAACATACGCTCAATCACATCCATATCGGTTTATAAATACGAGCGCAGTCGCATGACAATGATCAGATATTTATAGAGAGATATACATACTATATATATAGATGGAAAGGATAAAAATTAAAATCCTTTTAAAATTCAAAATTAAAATTCAATTCAAAAATTCAATTCAAATCTTTAAGTTCTAGGTCAATCCATTTTAAGTGGTCCAGAAAATCATCAATTCGTTGCTTGACCGTTTTTAAAAAATCTGAAATTTTTTGCACAACAACCCTAATCTGATGGAAGTTCAAAATGACTATTATTTTAATTTTATTAATTTTTGTGTGCGCATGGTGGCCATCTTTGTTTCATCGTCTGCAGCAATTTTCTCACAAGAAGGGTTTACGGAATTGTAAATAATTCATCGTTTATTTATCCAATTCAAGTGCGGATTAAAGCAGTACAGAATACATTGGTCTAAAAATTTGGTAATGGAGTAGTTTCCGAAACTAACTGCTTATTGGTAAAATTTAAGCATAAATTTTCAGTTTTTTTCCAAAATTTGTCCGTTTACAAGAGGAAATTTTTCTAGCAAGGAATAGTGTCAACATGACATAATTTTTTTTACAAATAGGCCGAAAGCACTTGTACTCACACGCCGAGTTCCAGATCTGGGACTTGCTTTCTCGTTGCTAAAAAAAATCCCAAATTTTTCAAAAATGACAAAAACCGCACTTTTCAAGTTTTGACATTTCTGGTGGGGCACGAGATAAAAATCTGAATTTTTTTTATAAGAGTATTGTATGGTAGTGTTATGCACAAGAAATTTCAGGATGGAGATTTGACTACAAGCTGAGATATGGCAAGGGCAACATGTCAAAACAATACTGCCAAACTATTGTTTTGTTGTAGTCACAGCTAAGTATTTATCTCACAAGGAGAGGGCCAACCTTGTTAATCACAGATTTTGATTATTTTAATATATGTTGTAGGATAGAGGCCCCTTAGTGTCAGGTTCAACGGATTTTATCCAATGCTCCTTAGTTCTTGAGAAACCGGGGGGGGGGGCGGGGCTATTATTAGTGCACAACTTAAATATTTACTTTGCTACGACAATGATAGGTCAGTCGTAGCTCAGTTGGTATGGTGTTAGCCGGCTGATTGGCTGGCCCGGGTTCGATACCTGAATGCGCTACATTTGTTTTTCTCATTTTTTGTTTTATAAATTTACTTGTAAGTATAACTTAATAATCTCACTGTCAATTAAAATTTTTAATATTGTATATCAATTATAATTTTAACCTATTTAATTTTTTACTTTTAACTGAATAGTTGTAATAAAACATCATAAAACTGTTATATTTTTTAAAAAATCACTTTTAAAATATATTTCATATATTCTTTATCGTTGCAATGATATTGAGCAATTGTGTCAATTCGTGATTTTAAAGAAACATCATTTACGCATTGCTTTAACAAAGGAAGTCAATGAGATAATACTATTATTCTGTTTTTAAAGTAACAAGCATAATCATATTAAAAATTAGCATCAGAATTAAATTACAACCGATTTTTTGCATATTAAAGATTTTTAAATTTGTAATAAGTATGCTTGCGCTTTCAATTATTTTGCTTTCCCCTTTATCTGTTTTCTGCTTTTATTTATTTGAATATTACTTTTTTTTTATCATAACTAGATGGCACCACAACAGAATTTGTCACGATTTTGGAATTTTTATCATTCAATAATAGATCCAATTTCTTTTTAAACCTCTTTAATGGATGAGAAATGATAGTTTACAAATAAGAAATGATAAATTTAAGTTTGTTAACATTATAATTAATGTTTGGTGTTAAAATTTTTAATTGAAATTATTAAATTATAATCATAGCAAACGCGGTAGCGTTAAGCTATAATATGATTAAGAAATAGAAAATGCAAACGACTTTCTTAAATTTCTGGCGAACCAGTTGACATACCACAATGATTTTTCTTTTGAAAAATAGAACTCAACGAGACGAATAAACTGATAGCATTTAAAAAATTACTGTAGCTTTCAGTAGTTTTTTATTTAATCTTAAACGAAAAAATGAAGACACAAAATTCAGCAAAGTGTAGCTAACGTTCCAGTGGGTGGATTAACTTCGTTTTTGTTTTATTTTGATCCTCTTGTTAAAACTTAGAATAGCCTTTTTTTCATCTTTGTATGTTTGACGGTCGCTGAGAAAATCGAATTTTTTTTTTATAATGTCCCCATAAAGTTATAGAAATCTCTCCTTTTCATTTTCTGATTTTCTAATTCAATAATTTATTTCGTGTTGCCACTCCCTAAAAAGCAGTACAATATTTTTTAAAAAAGGATAACACGTGTACTTTTGTTTTTATAAGTCAATAAAAATTGAAATTCAACTGACAGATTTTTGTATTTTTGAAATCGACGTCAACCTAAGCAGATAATGCATAATTTTCATAAATATATATATAAACTTTCTTGATTAATATTTTGAACTGGAGTAATAGACATAATGGAGCACAAACGAGTTGATAGGAAAAAGAAAAACAGGGTAAATCCCAAGCTTCTGTTCAGGAGCTAAATGTAAGTCTTTTTTTTAATTATCATCCTAACATCCTGACTTACACAAGCGATAGTTATGCAGTAATATAAATACTTCACATACTAAGCATACCTTAAAAAATACCATTCCATCTATTTTTAATAAGGAAGAGATGTCATATACGCACCAGAGTACATAACTGGCGCGATAATGGCGTTATTTTGCCTGATACGGTAACTGAGCTATTGTTGTTTATTTATCAATTATTTTTTTATTTACTTTTATTTTATTTTTTTAAATTATAATTGTTAAATTAAATTATATTAAATTTATAAAGACTTAAGTCTTTATAGAAGGATTTAAGAAAATTTTTTGGTTTACCCTTTATCTTAAAAAATGGTATAGCAATTTGAAATTCTTGGGTAGCTACCGTTTTGAAACAGGCCATTTTATTTCGTAATCGGGAGAATTTTAGGTGTTTTAGTAAATGTGTTTTTTTTTTACAATTTATTTTCAATGTTGCTACTCCCATACGAATAAAATAAGTCATATCCGTGAGCGTTATGCTAAGTTTTTAGCTCACAGGCTATCAAAGCCTGAGAGCTAATGTGCCCGCAGGATCTGTATGTACGTAACACGATTACTCTTGATAGAAACATCCGATTTGCTTTAATTTTTTTTTCTAGGCTCATTCTGATAAGGCGATTCCCTGATTGCTTTTGGGGTTTCATTGGTTAAGTATAAAGGGGGACTACACCCCCCCCCTTAAGTTAGATAAATGGGTTTTTCATTTAGAGTTATTCGATTTGCTCCAAATTTGGTATACCGGTTTAATATGTTAAAGAGCTGCCTTGATTAAATTTGGAGGTTTATTGGTTAAGTATAAAGTGGGGAGGGGCGGAGGATAGTCCCCCTTTAATTTAGATAAATGGGTTTTTCATGCAGAATTATTCGATTTGCTTCAAATTTGATATACCGGTTCATTCCAATATGGCGCTTCCTTATTAGATTTAGAGGTTCATTGGTTAAGTATAAAGGAGGGAAACGGGGCTAATTCCACTTCATTTATTTTTGAGGGCATTATTCATTGAATTAAGAGTATAATATACAATTAGTGTGAATAGCCTGTGAACTCAGTGCCATTAGTTTAACTGGGCACTTTTCTTTTTTATTGAAATTTCCACACAAATTCAGTATTGACGAAAACTAGAAATCTTCTGTAATCTGGTTCCACTCATTTTAGTTTCGTGTGTCTGAGTAAAATTAGCTGAATCCTTAAAATCAAGGAAGATTGAAACTGCCTTTTCCTCCCGGTAAAAGACAAAAAAAAAAAAAAAATTCGCATTGAGGAAAAATATAATTATTTATTTATTTTTTTTTTGTGTGTGGGCGGGGAGGCGCAAAATTTCTTCCTGCCCCGGGCGCCAATAAATGTAGTTACGCCACTGAGCATAAATAATAAGCCATAGGAGCAGAAGTGTCAAACCACCTATCACTCAAGAAAATTATCAATAAGGATTGAAACATGCAGAAGATTTTACTTTAAACGTTTTTAAGAATTCAAGAGTAGGGGAAAGTAGGGTAATGACGTTCAGATGGGTAATCCCGCTCACCCAATATCTCTAAACAGAATCGAATTGAAAACATGCGACCGGTACCGGCACCTAGCAAACTTCATCGTAAGTTCCCAGTAAGGATAGAGTGACCGTCGGAAGGAAAGTATTTTTGTGTCCTCACGTTATTAGTTTGCAGTTGTTTTATTATAAAATTCTACAACATCTAACATGAAGGTAAGTGCACACTCTTATTCTTATTTTCAAATATTAATTTACTCGTTATGTCTACAAATTACATACATTTAGCTGTACTTTCATGCTTTTATTTACTTTTGTAGTGCGTTGTTACGCCCATTATAATGCATTAAAACCCAACATGGCGAACTGGTAATAGCACTAACGTGGAATTCCAGAAGAAGTGTTGCCAGTGGGCAACTTTTTTAAAATTCAAATTTATTGATTAACATCACTTTTTTGAAATGGTAAAATTCCCCCTGTTTTCGCCTTAATTAATAGGTCATTAAACAAGGCGAATTTTACGATTTCAAAAAAGTGGTGAAAAACAAAAAACCTAAATTTAAAAAAAGTAGCCCACTCTATGTGTGCACACTATCTGTAAGGGGTCGCAAAAAGTCTGCAGTGGTGTGAACAGCCCACAACAAATTCATATGTGACTTTTGTCTTACTTAAATGTTGTATTCAAACTCTGAGCGCAATGACCCTACCCTGTCGGGCATGAGCGCTCAATCGATGGTTATTTAAATAAAGCGATAAAAAAAAAATCCTTAAACTTTTATGCAAAGGAGTTGATTGCAAACTGTTCCTTAGGCTTTGGAGTTATACTTCGTTAATAAAATATTGATTTTTTTGTCTAAATTCGACTAGTTATTCATGTTTTCCCTTAAGGGGTCAGGTAACCTTTGCAGCGTCCAAAAATCGAATTTTTTTTAATAGCTTATAATTAAATATGATTCTTTGGTAACATTTAAAATCAAACCCCATACAAAAATTCGCATTAGAAGAGAAGTTATGTCTAAAACACTTTGAGCTTTTGCTATATGATCAACGGGTTTTTCAATCTTTAAAGCCAATTTTCCCAAAACAGCGATTTTGATCATTGCGTGCACGATTTCTGAAAAACGGTTGCCTAGAATTTCACGAAATTTTTGGTGGATGTATGAAACGTACAGAAGCACAAAATGACCTATTATTATGTTTCTCAAGTAAGAAGTTTAGAATTCACGGCTACTTTTGTATAAAAAAAAATCTCGATATTTCGAATTTCTCTAAAAACAATTTTTTTTCTCGAGATCTACAAGTTTTATTTTTTTCATTGTAGGTCATTTTGAAAACACTTTATATATGTACTCATTAAAAAAATCTTGGCTTGTTTCAGCCATTGAAATGGGAAAAATCATGCACGCAATGCATGCAAGAATAATTATTTCGAAAAAATTGTATTATCTTTAAAAATAAATTTTAAAAAACTATATATGTGTATACCTTTCCTAACAACTTTGATTGATAAAGTAAATCGTTCCTGACATGTGTTTTAATTTTTTTAATTAAAAGTCAATTAGTTACAGAGTGACTGCAATTCTTACAGAAGTCACTTTTCCATGTACTTTATTGGTTCAAAGGTTACCTGACCCCAAGTGGGCGCCATCTCTCTACTTTCCCCAACTGTTTCTAATCTTCGTATAGTATTCCAAACTCAAAGAGATGGAAGTCATTTTTTTTCTCAGGATCTATGGCATGAAATATGTTAGGTAAACTGCCAATCAATAACGGAAATTTTCATAATGGAATGTGGATTAATAGACGAAATAGAAGGAATTTGAGTGTTTGTCCAATTTCGGAATTGCACGAGTTCTAGCTCTAACAAGACAGTAACAGCCTTCATACGGTGCGAATAATAATTTAAAAAAAATGTATTAAAACTTCTCTATAGTCACTAGTCGTTAAGTGGAATGTGAATGCACTGTTGAAGGGACACTTTTAGACATGTAACTGTAACTGTGTTTATTATTAAAAAAAATATTGGTTCCCTATGAAGTACAGTAAAATCTCCCTAATGCGACCACGTTCCGTTCCAATAAAAATGGGTCACTCCGAGAGGTGGTCTCTTAATGGAGGTCCTGTTTAAATCTAGATTTTAATGGTTGGAAAAAGGTAACAATTAATGTTAAAAAATTTATTTTTCACATAAGGAAAAAATATGAAAATTTAAGTATCAAAACAAAAGTTAATTATATAGGTTAATTAGTAGAGAGTTTAAAAAATGAATACATTGACGTTTGCTTTGATTTTCAGTAAATAAATGCATTTTTTTTATTTTTCGACGTGAACAAATTATGACGATTTCATTAATTTATCTATTTCTTTGAGACTTTCCGCACAGAATAGGGCAGGGGAGTTTATTGAGTGTCATCCTTACTTTGTCATCAGCGTTCAATTCATTGCCGAAAAAGACACAAATGGATTTAAACAATTAAAAGTTATCGAAACAGATAAAACCTTAGTTTAGAAGTTTGATGAATAATGCGTTCTCCGGAATTATTATTCTAATAAAATTTTCTTCAAGCGACCCGAAAAAAACGGAATTTGTTTCATTTTCTTTAAAGAAATGGGTCGCTCATGGAGGGAGTTCAACTCGGGTGGCCTCTGAATAGAGGTAAAATGAGTATTGAGCCTATGGGAATCAATTTCGTTCCATGAAAAAATGGTCGTTCAGGGAGATGGTCGTTCAGGGAGGTGGTCGTACAGAGAGGTTTCACTGTAGATCCCCGGCAGCTACTTCTTGCCACCTAAGAATATTTATTTTGTACGAATTCACCCAATGTGCTTAAAAATCTGTTTTGGAACATAAATCCCAGAAGTTAGGAGCTAATTTCATTGTGCTGACCTATTTATTTGTAATTTCTTTTCTAAAACTTAACTTCATTATTGTTGCATTCCACGCATTGTTTTTTCTTCATACATTTTATTTCAAGCCTTTTTTAAATACCCTGCACCTGCAACATATGTCTCCTTAAAATTAAATCATTAGGAAGAATACATACATAAACACTTTTTACTCTAAAAGCTAGCATCCATGTGAACTTCACAATTTGAAAGAACTGTTAGGTGTTGGATAGTCATTTTACAGTATTTGTCAATGTGTCAGTTTAACTTTTACGACCCCCCGCCAAAGAAAAAGAATGGTAAACTAAAAATATATTAACACGTTGATTGCCAGTGACTGACACTGAAGCTGAAAAATTTACAATGTTTTAAGTAATTTTTAAGAAAGTATCATCCTGTAATAAATAAAAGGTAAGTAAATTTTAAATAACTTTTGAGTAATTACTTAAAACAATACATGTACTTTTAGTTTTATATCCTATTTTAGACCGTCAGTCATCGGTGAAGAATGCATTCTAAACGGAAAGTTCAATGTCACTCACCGGTGACGGACGTGGCGCTTAACGTTTTAAAATGAACAGTGTAAAATACTGATTATTTTAATGGTGACTCAACGGGTGGTTTGAAAAAGAAATTGGATAGTGCAAAGATTTGAATCGAAAAATTGTCCAAGCCTGAAAGAATAGAAAAACGCAATGATTGTCCATCTATTAAAAATAGGTAACATTTCACGATGGCAATTAAAATGTCGAGTCATTGTAAGAAATGGAAGATACGACATTGGCTCGCATGTTCGATAAAACCAGTAATAACTAATGGGATGTGTCAATCCCAAAACTTTTTTCTATCTCATACATGTTAACACTTCCAGTCAGCACCACCTGTTAGGTGATTTACACCAAAATCTAATCATCACCAACTTTGACGACTTCTAACTCAATCTGAAGTGGGATGAAAATCTGTGCATTCGTTTTTGAGAATAGAGCTATTGCGGAAATTGTAAAACATTCTGCATAACAGTGCCACCTTTTAAGCGATTTACACCAAAAACTAATTAGGACCCATTTATACAAAACTGAATCTGAAGCTGGATGAAAATTCATGCATGAGTTCTTGAGATACAGTTTTTGCGGAAACCGTGAAAAATGCAGCACAGCAGCGCCTTCTGTTGGGCGATTGACACCAAAAATGAAACAGCACTCATGTATATCATGGATTTACTGAATCTGAAGTTGGATGAACATTCGAGCATTTTTTCTTGAGTAAGAGCTATTGCGATCATCATGAATAATGCAGCCTAGCAGCGCCACCTGTTGGGCGATTTTCACTAAATTCTAATCAGCACCTAACTATATCATGCACTAACTGAATCTGAAGTTTTATGAAAATCCGTGCAGTAGTTCCTGGGATAGAGCGAGAGAGAGCGCCCGCGAAATTTCCGTCACATACTGACTCAGAGTGATAGACAGACTCACAGACAGACAATTTCTAAAAACCATCCAATCGTGTTCAGGACATTCTAAAACGTCGAAAACCGGAAGTCAAAAAATTTTCACGAATCCAATACTTACTTCTTGTAAAGATAGAAGAAAGCAAAAATCAGGGACACGGGGCGGTATAGGAATTTCGGGGTATCTTTGAACCCCCAACATCGTCCAAAACTTATTTATCTCGTTAAAATTATTATGCAGTCATGCAATGGAATGTTTTCCAGTATAAGAAATTAAAAAAAAACTTTGTGGCCATCACAAAACTTTCTTCTCTATAAATCACGTCAATTAAATCATTTAAATAGTACAAGAAATTACATCAATGTAGCACCAATTCACATAAAAGTATACCTGAATTTGAAGTTGCATGAAAATTCGTGCATTAGTTATTGAGATAGAGCTGTAGGGGAAATTCTGAAAAATGCAGCATAGCAGCGCCACCTGTTGAACGATTTACACCAAAATGTATAAATCGTCCATTCATGTCAAGAAATAACTGAATCTGAAGTTTGATGAAAATCCGTGCGTTATTTCTTGAAATAGAGCTATTACGAATATCGTGTAAATGCTGCAAAACGCAGCATAGCAGCGCCGTCTGTTGGGCGATTTACACCAAAACATAAACATCACTAATTGACATCAAGGTATACCTGAATCTGAAGTTTGTTGAAAGTCCAAGCATTAGTTCTTGAGATAAAGCTAATACAGAAATCGCAAAAAATGCAGCATAGCAGCGCCACCTGTTGAGCGATTTTCACCAAAATGCAGAAAACGTTAGTTCATGTCAAGGACTAACTAAATCTGAAGTTTGATGAAAATCCGTGTATTAGTTCTTGAGATACAGCTCTTTCGGAAATCGTCAAAAATGCAGCACAGCAGCGCCACCTGTTGGGTGATTTACACCAAACATTAAACAGCACTAACTTATATCAGGAACTAACTGAATCTGAAGTTTGATGAAAATTCGTGCATTAGTTCTTGAGACAGAGCTATTACGATAATCAAGAATAATGCAGCATAGTAGCGCCACCTGTTGGGAGATTTTCACAAAAAAGTAATCAGCACCAAACCATATCCTGGGCTAACTGAATCTGAAGTTTTATGAAAATCCGTGCGGTAGTTCTTGAGATATAGCTATTGCAGAAATCTTCAAAAATGCCGCACAGCAGCGCCACCTGTTGGGCGATTTTCACCAAAACCTAATGAGGTCCAGTTTATATCAAGGTCTAACTGAATATGAAGTTTTGTGAAATTCCGTGCATTCGTTCTTGAGATAGAGCGCCCACAAAATTTTTGTCACATACAGACTCACAGAGTGACAGAGTGATAGACACATTTTCTAAAAACCATCCAATCGTGTTCAGGGCATTCTAAAACGTATAAATCCGTCTAAAACCGGAAGTCGAAAATTTTCACGAATCCAATACTTCCTTCTTGTAAAGATAAAAGAAAGTAAAAATTATTATTCAGGGAGAGAAAAATATAGAAAACTCAAAAGATTGTGAGAATGGTGGTGCTATCAAAAGGTGATATGTGAAACGTTAACTGGTTGCTGAAATCAAACGAACTTGGATTTAATTTCCTTAAAGACAATTTTACAATACATTCTAACAGGGTGTCTACGGAATCTGGAAATCAGGAAGGTTTACCAATCTGGAAAAGTAAGGGAACTTTGTAAACATTCTCGAAAATCAGGGAAATGTGTCCGCATTGCAAAACTATTTGCATTTTCACGTTGCCAACGAGACTGATTCATTTTATAGACCCTTTTTTTTTTCACATGCTGATTCGTCTTTCCCAATATTTTCAAAAAGATGCACGTGGTACACTTTCAGAAATGGATTCTCAGATTTCACGAAATTTTCTTCGTTTTTGACGAAACCATTTCCTGGGATATGCTCCGAGCGAATATTTCGTCAAATTGAGAAAATTACTTTCTTCACTTGTTTGAGGATAACAATTTCGTCAAAAGTGCTTGTTTGAAAAGTGCAATCAGTGGGCTGGTGGTGCCACCTATTGAACAGTTTAGAAGCTCTTGTATCAACTGGAGAAAAAATAATAGCTTCGGGGTGATTCGATCTCACGACCTCCGGTATGGGAGACGGACGCTCTAGCTATTACGCTATTGAGACCTCGAAGGGGTATGATTTTAGATGCATGTAATGGATTCTACTGTATATTTATATTTTTATAAGGTTGATTGTAATATTATCGATGTTGTTATACTTATAATTCTTGCAAGTTTTAATTAGTAAGGCTAATTTATTATTATTATTTCTTATGGTTAATATGAATAATTATAATATGGCTTGATTAATATAATTTATTAGGGAAATTTTCTTTGCTCGATGAATGATTAAAATATGGTCTGGTTAATTTGCTGCTCAGAAATAACGAATTTTAAAGTGCATGTGGGGGAGATTTTATCAATTTGAGTATGTGGTTGAGATTTTAACACTTTACTGTTTACAGAAGAGAAGGGAGAGGGATCAATTATGCATATTTAATTGATAGTTATATGAATATATTTCTTAAATGAAAAAGAGATCTTGGAATTTTAAAACTTTATTGACCAAATTTTCTTTTTAAACGATTTTGTAAAACACAGGAAATTTATTCTTTTCGAATTAAACCATAGCGAGCAGAGTAAAATAATCATAATAATAATAAACATTCTTAAAAACTTTAAGAGCTAAAAAAATAGCTAATGCAGAAACAATAACTACCTGTATTTCAGCATTTTCTGAAAAGCGCTAAAAAGTGCAATTTTTTAAATAAATTATGACAGGAATAACATAAACAAGCAAATATCTCAGATATTTGCTTGTTTATGTTTGCTTGTATCCTGCGACTTTAGCAAGCAGATATTATATCTGCTTGCTAAAGTCGCAGGATTTGAGGAGGTACGGTTTCCTTAAAATGCATTGAGTCTGGCCGTGAGTGAAGAAACACCTTCGTCAAATATTTGAGAGTTTACGTGTCGTTAAAAGTCACGTGATTTTGATACGAAATGATTGTCAAAAACAACGAAATATAGCTCGAGGATTGCTGAATCGTCAAAATTGAGAGTTTTATTCCTGAGAGTGTATGAATGTTTCATATTTAACACAATTTAAGGTGATCCGATTTCCTCATTTTCCGTGGGTAGTGCTTATGTGACCAGTCAGAAAAATTTAAAGGATACATTAGCATAACCTGACCAGGTGGCCAGCCTAATCCAATGAGCTTTCCCGTCAGATGTAGATAAGTCTTAGAATTGAGCATTTTTCAGAAAATGAGGAAATTGTCTGGTTACCCTATATATCTGTTGACCACTCTATGATGTTGTTGGACGAAATTTTGAGTTCGGTTTTATAAAACAGTCAACCAATATTTCATGAATATTAGGCAATTTTTGTGTTTGCTCCCAAATGAGTTGTGTTTAGCCCCAATTCTTAAAGAATGAAATGAAAGCCATTTAAAATATATACGCCAACTTAGCTATTAGAAGACATTTTTGATGTCAAACATTAATTGGGTTGACACTCATATCAGCATAGAGGTATCTAAATGAAATTAACATTTTATTTGCAGTGGAAAAGGCTGTTGTAAGAACTTTACTAATTACCCCTAAAGACTATTTATTCACGAACTATTAATTCGGGAGAAGATCCCCCTAGGGTCTTCTGGACTTTCCCACGCTAAGAGAAATCGCATAAACTCATAGTTCATCTCTGAACAAAGCTATGGTGCCGTCGAGTCTGCAAATATGAATGGAACTGGCAGTACAATTTCGTTCCGGCGCTAACTTAACATTCCATTGAATTGCACAGAGAGCAGGTGTTTCAGCCGTCCAGTAAGTGAGCGGTGGCAACGGCTGAGGGGGAGAAAAGACGATTTCTCCTAGGGCGGCGAGCTTCAGCCTTCGAGAAATAGGCGGTGGCATCGGCTAAGAGGGAAAAAGACTAGTTTTCCCTAGGACCGGGAGTTTCAGCCTTGGAGAGAGGCGAGGTGGCAACGCGGGAGGAAGAGAGAAGGGGTTTGAGAAGTGAGAGAGCGAGCACGCTGGCGAGGAGGTCTTGCTGGACCTAGTGGTGAATGAGCGAAGCGAGGAGATGAGATAGATGGTCGTCCGATCAGTCTTTTCTCCGATTGAAGCACTACATCTGTGGAAGCAGCCCGTTGATGGAACTTTTTATCCTGTAAAAATGACGAGAACCCAAGACTAATATTATTTAAGTTGTATATACTGTTATTTAATCTAGAGATCAATGTAAATAAAGGACTTAGATTTTAGTAACTTACGCTACCATAGACTCTTGTCCAGTGATATCTAAGTCCCTACAGTGGTGGCAGCGGTAGGATTAAGAACTGGTGAATATAATCCATCACAGTTCGTCAAAAAACAGGAAGGGCCGCAACCAGGCCGCAAGTTAGAAAGGAGACCTTGATCCCTAGACCAGAGTCTTCAGCAAATCCAGCAGGGATTCCAGAGCCAAGGCAATCCGACGCCGTGCAAGAGGTTCCGGAGAGCTGAAATCGACAGACGGAGATTAGAAAGGAGACCTTGATCCCCAGACCAGAGTCTTCGGCAAATCCAGCAGGGATTCCAGAGCCAAGGCATTCCGACGCCGTGCAAGAGACGTAAGACGTTCCGGAGATCCGAAATCGACAGACGGAGGGTAGAAAGGAGACCTTGATCCCCAGAGCAGAGTCTTCGGCGAATCCAGCAAGGATTCCAGACCCAAGGCAATCCGACGCCGTGCAAGAGACGAGAGACACCCGAATGCAGGGAAGTCGAGCCCGCCGGATGGTTTAGCCTACAGATGACCGGAGCTGTACCAGTCTAAGACGGAAGTCAGAAGAGCAGTCAACAATATCTCAGGTTAGCACTCTTTATTTGATTCATTACAGAGGTTTAATCGAAAAAGTATAGTTTATAACAAACATGTTTTTTTTTATCATTGTATATTTAATAGAGTTTAGGAAGTAAGGAATTTGACAATAACATTTTGTGAAATTTTTCCAACTGGATTCTAAGAAATTTAAGTAAATATTAATTTTCTAAAGTTCCTTAAAACTGTTTTAAATAAGTATTACTTGTACTAAAGGTTAATAATTCAGTGAGGATAATTTAAATTGCTTATGAGAGGTGGCGCATCGTTGGATGCACTGAATGCAAATAATTTAAATTCTGTTTTGTATGTGAATTTTATTCAGAATGTATGTTTTCAAAATTTAAGAGACTTTTTGAGCAATTGACTTAAAAGAAATTATACCAAAGAATATATAAAGTTATATATGAAAACTTGGTTGGTTAATGATAAGGCTGTTTATCATATTAATATTATTGAAATTGTTGTGATATTTTTATGTCGCGAGAGTTTGTGATTATCCACAACTAGAGAAATATTTAGAGACTTCGAAGTGGATAATTGCATGATTGGCATAGCATTTTTTATAACTGTTAATTAGTAGGAAACATGTCAGTGTTTGCGGGTAAGAAAAAGTGCGATCTAAAAGAGTTAGCTATTGAATTCGGCGCGAGCATAGAAGAGTCGGATAATATAGCCAAAATTATTAAAAAACTCGAAGAAGCAGAGGACTATGACGAAACTTTAGCACTAGCCCAGGTAAAAATCTTAGAGAAAGATAGGGTTGAGAGAGAAAATGAAGAAAGGTTAGAACGGGAGCGGAATAAGGCCTTTGAGAGGGAAGAAAAGGCTAAGGCTTTGGAGCGGGAGCATGAATTGGCGAGAATTAGGTTAGAACGGGAACCAGATGAGTTTAGTTTAGCTTCTAGCCAAAATGAAATAGAGCCGAAAATATCTTTAAAATCAGTCCTGCCCAAATTCGACTCCGATAAGTCCGAAATATCCATCTATCTCAGTTTATTCGAAAGACAAGCGCAGAAAGCCCAAATCCAGAAAAGTCGATGGGTTACGCATTTACTAGGATTGTTGCCGTCGGAACTGGGGGAGCTTATCTTGAGAGAACCACCCGCATGTTCCGACGATTTTGATCATGTAAAAAAGATGTTACTAGAAAGGTTCCAGCTTTCATCAGAAGACTTTTGACTAAAATTTGTTACGACACAAAAGCCCGAAAACAAAACGTGGAAAGATTACGTATATGAGGCTTCCAATTACTTTGATCAATGGTTAAGCGGTTTAGGAGTGGGAAATTTCGACCAACTGAGAGAGCTAATAATCACAGATCAGTTAAAAAGAAAGGTTAATCCAGAAACGAAGCATCATTTCATTGATGTTTGGAGTACGATAATCACTCCATTTGATTTGGCGAAGAAATTAGATGCGTATTATTCGGCTAGGAAAACTATGAACGACTAGGGCCCCCGAAAGTTCAAAACCTTCCCAAACCTTTCGAGCGGAATAAATTTGCGAGTAAACCAAAAACGGAACTTAAAACGGAAGAAATAAAGAATAATTGGAGAATTAAAGATACCTCTACAAATCGGGATGAAATATTCGATAAAAAGAAAGAGATTACATGTTTTTTGTGTAGAAAAACCGGCCATTACAAGTATTCTTGCCCGGAGCTAAAAAAGAAAGAAAAGGCTGAGTCAGTTTACCATATCGCGGGCCTACAAGACTTAGAAAGTGCCTTTGAACCCTACGTCAGTCGCGGGTTAATTAATGGGAAATAAATGACTATTCTACGCGATAGCGGAAGTAATTTGGACTTAATATCAGCTCACGATGTAAATGAGGACCGATTTACGGGTGAAAGTGTATATGTTAAACAAGCATTAGATAATAAACTTCGGTGTTTACCTATTGTAGAAATAGAAATTAATCTGGGTACCGGTGATACTATAAGGACACAGGCGGCCGCAGTAGATAAAGAAACGGACATGGTTTATTATTTGTTAGGGAACAAAGCGCAGCAATTAATTGACAGGCGGAGACGATACCCGCGTTTAATCATCGCAGTTCGCACTGGGCCACGAGCGCACCCCGGAAACGCAGATACGAAAAGCGAAACTAAATCGCAGAGCTCGTCCATTCCCCCTACCGTAACAGAGAGCGAAAATGAAAAACCAGCCGGTTCACCTAAGCCGATGGATCAGCCAATTCTCTGCGCCGAGGTAGAAAGAGGAATTTTTAAGTGCGACCCCCCCGAGGTCAGAGAGTAACCCAGAGGAGGGAATCTTTGTCGAAGAGAAAAGGGGAATTTTTCTACCTGTAGTTGAGAGCGCACAGCCCGTACCGAAATTGAATCCCTTTAATGAACAGGTTTTGAACTTGGCTGAGAGAGGCGATTTAGCTAGAAGGGTGGGAAGAGTCGAGACTTTAAAATTCAACCCCCCGGACGCAGTGGGAGAAATAGGAGCCAGTTTAGTAACGGAGAAAAAGCAAGAGACTTTTCTACGCTTAAGCGAGACCGTACCGCGGGATGAAAACTTCACCCTAGGAAACAAAGAAAATGTGAGTGATGCGCAAGAGAATGTCAAGTTCGATTGTGTTAAGCAGAGAGCGGACGAGGTGAAATCACATTTTGAAATGAACGAGGAGTTGGGGATTAGGAAAATAAAAGATCCCAGGGAATTTGACCGAGAACAAATGGTAATCCGGTTGAAAGTCAAAGGAGATATGTTATCCTTATGTAAGGAGAGTGCAGGCAGACTTTTAAGTATGAAGAAGAAGTCAGGTTATAAATTCTTGAATCGTTATTGTTGGCCAAAAACCGTAAACGAAATTAAAAAGTTATACGAGAGATGGAAAAGAGATGAACGTTCGAAAGGTTTAAAATTCATACCTAGATTGGATTTAATTAGTCAATTATCAGGCAATTTCGGGAATTATTAGTGGAAACGGGGACGAAAACTCGTGAGGTTAAAAAGAAGAGGGGTGTCTTCCAGATTGATCCGGGAGAAAACTATTCGAGTACGCACGACTTAGATTTAGGCGCTAGAAGGCAAGACAATTCGAATTATGATTCTCCTAAGATATTTGGTTTGTTGTATTTAAACAACGCGAAAAGGGTTTCCCATTATTGGAGCAATCATATGGGACAGAGAGGAATTGTATTGAACCGCATCAGAGGAGTAAAAATGAAAGTGAAACTATATAGGAGAAAATCAGCGCAGAGTACCAATAAATATTGGGTAAGGTTGATCCGAAACAACGCCGTGAATAGTCCATTGGTCATTGATGCGGCAACCTTATCATTATACAATCAGGCACCGCCCGGGAAAAGAAAGAGTGCACTATTGCTTAAGTAGGGCTGAATAAATTTAGGAAAATTGTATATAATTCTCAAAAAAAAATTTGCTTGCATCTTAAGGTATAAATAATTTTCATTTTGTATATATTGTTGTAATTGTCATAATAATGTTCCTGGAAAAGAGTGTAAATTTATGTGTGATTAGTACAAAAAAACGAATGGTTAACCTCTGTGGTGAACGAATTTTGAGTGTAACACTGACTTCACTATAGATTTTCCAGCTACGTGAAAAATCTCTCTTGGAGGGGGGATTGCTGTAAGAACTTTACTAATTACCCCTAAAGACTATTTATTCACGAACTATTAATTCGGGAGAAGATCCCCCTAGGGTCTTCTGGACTTTCCCACGCTAAGAGAAATCTCATAAACTCATAGTTCATCTCTGAACAAAGCTATGGTGCCGTCGAGTCTGCAAATATGAATGGAACTGGCAGTACAATTTCGTTCCGGCGCTAACTTAACATTCCATTGAATTGCACAGAGAGCAGGTGTTTCAGCCGTCCAGTAAGTGAGCGGTGGCAACGGCTGAGGGGGAGAAAAGACGATTTCTGGTAGGGCGGCGAGCTTCAGCCTTCGAGAAATAGGCGGTGGCATCGGCTAAGAGGGAAAAAGACTAGTTTTCCCTAGGACCGGGAGTTTCAGCCTTGGAGAGATGCGAGGTGGCAACGCGGGAGGAAGAGAGAAGGGGTTTGAGAAGTGAGAGAGCGAGGACGCTGGCGAGGAGGTCTTGCTAAACCTAGTGGTGAATGAGCGAAGCGAGGAGATGAGATAGATGGTCGTCCGATCAGTCTTTTCTCCGATTGAAGCACTACATCTGTGGAAGCAGCCCGTTGATGGAACTTTTTATCCTATAAAAATGACGAGAACCCAAGACTAATATTATTTAAGTTGTATATACTCTTATTTAATCTAGAGATCAATGTAAATAAAGGACTTAGATTTTAGTAACTTACGCTACCATAGACTCTTGTCCAGTGATATCTAAGTCCCTACACTATCTTTTATTAGGATGAGCGAAGCGACTAGGCCACACAAATTACATTTTGTCGTACACCTCACAAAAAAACTATTCAGCATTTTGACTCGAAATGAAACATAAAAATAAATTAGGATCTGAAGATTTGCACACTATTATTTTCTTTTTACAGAATAACCTTAAAAAAATTATTATTTTAATTAATTTATTTTACATGTTTTTCCATGACAGACGCATTTTTGCAAATAAAAAATGAAACACGTCTATTTTCAGAAGAAAAAATAAATCATGGAGTTACGATTTCTTTTATGAAACTTTTAAAATACCCTTTTTTATGAAAATTTTAGCCTATTTTTAATGAATTAAAATTTGTGAAAATTCAATTATTTACATTCAATTATAAAAGTATTTTACAGCGTTAATAAATCAATACACAATTTATTCTTATTATGGTAAATCATTTACGCAGACGATACTTACGCATTTAAAAAAATTATAGTATGATTTTTTTTTTTTTTTGTAAAGTGGCAACAAAAGAATTGTAAACAAACAAAATTAATTGTTAAATTCGTTATGCAAATATTTTGTAAAATTTTACTTCGAAAATATTTTTATTTATACCAGTCTTATAAATAAAAAATTCCGAGGAAATTCTTAGTTATTTGGCTGAATTTACATTTCTAAAATTAAAACGCGCCAAAACATAAGATAACGTTTTGCTTAATAAAGATGCAAGAATAATATAAAAAAAATAGTGTTACTTTCAAATATTTATCTTATTAAATAATGCTTCGCGAATCCAAACAAAGCATGGCTTTTGCTAGTAATTATAGTAAGTTATTTGCAATTCACAATAGAGCTTAATTAACTTGTTTAATGCAACACTTAACAGTCGTCTACATTCACCTATTACTAAAAACCAAACCTAAAATAAGACAAGAATAAAATTCCCCCTCCGAAACATTTTTCTGACTACGGCCTTGTAGATGAGATTAGAGTTAGAAAATTTATAACCTTTTAAAGCTTTCACTACAAAAAGAGGTGTGAAAATGAGAGGTGTGTAAAGAAAAAAAATAGAGGCATTACCCATTTTTTTAAGGAAACATGGAGGTGTGATGTTAAAAGGAGATATTGAAAAGTGTTAGTCACCGACCTGCGTTTTCTTTCTTTCATAATTTGAAATAATCAGCACCCTGTGATTTTCTGAATGAAACACATGAATTTGTAAGCAAAAAAAGACAGACCACTCTTAAGATTTTTTTATTATTATGGTTGCCATTGTGACCAATCAGTCCGTTTTCCGCATTTTGGTTTTAAAATAAGTAGGCACCTATTTGTCTTCTGTAGACTTCTGGCCTATTTCCCGTGCCAAAAACAGCAGTTTTTCGATAAAATGCTCTTTTTCGATGCTCTCGACACACTGTTTGAAGACGGAATTGTTGAAGCATTTTCGCCTGAAAAGAAAAATCATGCATCAGGCATAGATTATGAAAATACTCTTCAACTCTATCAGGATAGTGACAAAAAATTTCATTTTTTCGAAAAATGAGATAAAAAAAAAAAAAACAGAACGCAGTAAAAGTTCATTTTCAGGCATCATTGGCTGTCCGTAGCCAGTCCTGCGGGTTCGTTTCAGCCCCTTCATAGAGAGAGCTGAAAAAGCACTTCCAGTCATCCGGCGGAATTTTTAGGCACATCTCGGTCAATCAAATCATAATTTATAGATAACAAGCACCCTCAGTCATCTTCATTATGTTTGAAGTTGTGTAACAATGTTGAAATACTCCATAAGCAGTTTTTCCTCCCCATAGAGAAACATATAACACGTTCGGGACTGCCGCGGGTGAAGGGAAAGATCGACCTTATGAGTCCTAAGTGAAGCCTAATGCGTTACAAAAATTCATAATGACTTACTTGATTTCACTTATAAAACTATATAATCTTTGTAATATTGTTTAACATAATACATGCTAACATTCGATAAACTGACACAGTTTTACGGAGGACCCTCCTCCACCTCATCCATATTCTTGCTTATAAAATAGGCATCCAGTTCAATCCTAAAAAGTCCTTTCGGAGGTAGCTTTCCTATTTCTTGGTTTTAAAATTCTGCAAGTTTTACTCGAAGCTAATTTTAATCAAAATTTAAGAAGCTAAAATGCGGCGAACCCGATAAGAGGATATTCGCCAGTACCGAATTTGAATGAGAATTGCACCGAACGAGTAAGCTACTTGCCGCCCTTGGCGACCCGTTTGGTCTCCCTTAAAATGTATGTTTGGGGAAACAGCATGTTTCCCCAAACATACATTTTTACATTTCACATTTTACAAACATACACAAACTTGCAGAATTTTAAAACCAAGAAATAGGAAAGCTACCTCCGAAAGGACTTTTTAGGATTGAAGTGGATGCCTATTTTATAAGCAAGAAGTTCCTGTGATTATGCTAATCACAGGATACAATGATTAGCATAATCATTGTATCCTGTTACTTTTATTCATCATTTAATTTACTCGGACTCCCTTGAATATTAATTAATCGAATCCCTTAAGCTAATATTAGTTTTTGTTGAGCATTAAAATATCTCAATGGGTTCATTTTCTGTAAGCAAGTAAACCCTATTGGTTTACAGTGGAAGTCTATGGGAATTTGGCGAAATATTAGAGATATCGCCGTTTGGCGTCACTTTCGGCGACTACTTTGAGTCGCCCAATTGGACGATATATCGCCAAGTTGGTAACAAACTTGGCAGCGTTTGGCGACAGAACAGGGTTCCCTCTATGGTAACCCCCTTTATAGGTATGGAGATGCATTCATGCTGTTCAATAACCAATGGCCGCCCTTTTCAAACAAGATGGCGGATGAAGCAAAAATGTCAGCCACCCTTGAAAATCAAACTGCTCTATCTCAGCCACTTTTTAAGATAAAGACAAAACAAAATAGACTCCGGAATCCTTGTATTAAAGTCCAACTCTTAAGGAAATAATATTTTTCAGTTTTTAATTCATTTGCGCCGCTTTTTAAATTAAAAAAAATTAAAATGGCCGCCATTGGCGGATGAAGCTGGCCAACGAACTCGGTCGAGACATTGGTATGTACTATGCATACAATTAATTTTCATACAAATCGGTTTATAAATACGAGAATTATCGCATAACAAAAATCAGATATATACCTATATGGATATATATATATATATGTCACATTTGAACGGAGGGTGGTTTTGGGTCTGGGGGTCAAGATCGATGAAAATATACCAAAAATTTCCAGAAGTGCTTTCGACCGGACGGCTGCAATAGATAACCTTTTACTTTTTGTAATGAAAACTACCTAAAAATGTGTCACCATGCACTACAGCAGCTAGGTCCCTGCCGGGTGTCGACCGACCCTATTCCACTTGGAGGGAGCCGGTATACCTTTTATGGAAGATGGCTCCCCCATGACGTTCCTGGGTAAGCCTGTCGGCGCATTATTGCCCAGAGATACCGTCACGGTTGAGCACCTCATACAGAGCACAAAGAAGATTCTTACTTCTAAACTCACGCCGTGGCAGCGGATAAACTGTCTGAAAGCCTTTTTCTATTCCTCTTTACAGTTTTTACAAAGGACTGACCCAATTCAGAAACAAGATTGGACCTCTACCTACCTTTAAACCTTTACTCTGGGCCTCCCGTCCAATGCGGCCAACGAGTCTCTTTATGGAAGTAGAGATACCGTTGGCCAGGCCACCGAGGACATCGCTCTCACTGACGGGGGGGGGGGGGAGGGTATATACTTCTCACTTCGAAAGATAAAATGATTCAACACCTTGCTTGGGAGAGGAACTGGTTGAGATTGCTAACTGGCGTCTCCAGTCCACCAGCAAATGAAACATGCAGATTGACTTGAACTCCGCACCAAGGGATAGAACATCCGACAAATTTAGGTCTAGAGGCCTCCAAAAGACTTGGTGTCATGTGGTGCATCCATGATCTCTAGGATGTTGATTGACTTGTTGGTGAAGACTCTCTTAACGACAGGCGTAAAATCTTCTTTACCATTAGAACATTTTTGAGAGGAAAACGCGCACTGTCGCTGAGGGAACATTGTCAACTAACACCTGTGTGGCCGTGCCTAAGTCCAGCTGCCACTTTTTCACTGATGGGGAAATAGACGACGTTCAAAAATTGGAGGTTGATACATCGTGCGTGGTTGGGCTTATTTCCTAAACTTAATGCTTACGATCATACGCCCGTGGTCACACCCACAAGAAGTGTCGCAAGGGCTGCAGTGAAAATGAAACGCTCCCCCATGGGCTGAATCATTGCATGATACACATTACTCTTATGAAAAAACGCCACAATGTAATAGTTGCAAGAATTTTTTAAAAAGCAGCCATGGGAAGAGGGTCCCTCATGAGTGATGATCAAGTTTTGAAGGGTGCTAGGCTTCACCCAGGCTTTGTTCTTAAAAAGAATCGTGACATTCTTATAATGGTTGTAATTGTGCCTTTCGAATAGGGTCTGGAGGTCTTGGCAGAGGCTCGTCAAAAGAAACATGAAAAGTATGAAGACCTAGCACACTGTAAAAAAAAAAAAAAAAAAAACCACTGTAGATTTGCCAGCACGAACTGCTGGCGTCCGAATTGCCAGGGCATTGTGCTGTTAATTTTACGCAACTACTGTTATTTTTCATGTTTATATAGTCAAGAAACCAAAGAAAGTTAGAGCACATTCGACTGTGATCGAGTTTGAGCGCGAGATGAACAGTACTTTGTGCTGTAAAAATGTCGTTTATAAAAAATTTACCTCTCATATTATGGTTCATGTTCGGACACGCTCCCTTTTGATTGGCAGGTGGGCACGCCCACTTCTATAGTATTCGCCAGATCCCCTTGCTTATGGCCCAATAATAGTGTTGTTAAACAGTTTGATTTAAATATATATCTACACGAAACATTTATCTTACTTTTGTTATTATTATTGTTGCTAATTCTAAGATATCGCAAATAATAATATTTCCTTTTTCATAACAAAAGTATTTTCACGCGGTTATTAAAAAGACAGAAAACTTAGCTGAAGATGACGTCCGATTTCGAACGATACACTTAAAATGTCTTATTTAAAACACTTTTCTTATGACGTTGTTAAAAAATACCGGGAGTCAAAGACTCTGTTGACTTAGTTTAATTATATATTAGCTTTTTTTCAACTGTTTAAATGATCTTATTTAATGAAAGACAAAAACAGCCATTAGATGTCTTATTAGCAGCTGATTCAACCACAATCAAAGGTGAACCCGTTGACAAGGAGATCGCCATTGGTTTTCGAATTATAATTCCATCTTCCGTAATCTTTTAAAAGGAGATGATCCAATGAACGTGTTTTTAGAGTCTGCGGTGTCTGAACGGAGGTTGGTTATAAACAAAAATCGCTTTCCTGATGAGTGAGGCTCTTTATAGATGTGATTTTTTTTTTTTTTTTTTTACCTGCACTTGACGGGTATGCCTTGGTTCTTGTAGAGGGCGTAGCAGTCCTCGCACACTCGACTGAGACGGGCCACCTTACGCAGGTCGTTGTTGCCCTGGCGACCGTACAGCTCGTACTGCATCGAGAAGTTCTGGAAGGCGCCCTGGCTGGCCACACACAAGACGGAAGCGGCCACCAACAGACATAGGATTCGACACACCTGAAAACGGTACGGTTATAGTTAATCGAAAAAAAAGTAGGGCCCATTAGTACGATGGACTTTCTGGACGTTTTTTATTTTCGTACGTTAAAAAGAAAACTGCCATCTTTAAAAATCAAAATGTTAAATGAATCGCAGTTGAAAAAGAAACTGACATCATAAGAGTGGGGGAGGGAACAGAGGGGGTGGGGCAACTTGTACCAAAATACTACGAGATTTGAATCATGAATGGATGACTCCTTTTTCCGGCGCTGAGAAAAAGATAAACATATTATAAATAAATAAAAACTAATATATTATATATATATATATATATAACCATTATGTAATATTACAAATCATCATTTTTAAATAAAATTTATAAGTTGAGTGTATAAACATTATACATATTAAATTGTATCAACAATTATTAAATTAACTAATCGCTAATTAATTTTATAATAACTAGATCCAATCTCTTATAAATGAAGTGTTAAAAAATCCTAACATTTAAAATAGGCGAAAGGTAAATAGTATCAGGAAGGTGAATGCATAAAAATGATAAATAAATAACGATCAATCTGTAGGAAATCCTAAATATTTTGTCAAGCTTTATGTAGCAATAATATGAACAGAGTTCTATTTTTTAGGGAGTTTTCAAAAACTGCATATTCCACTTTCTAAAACATGGAAAGAATGAATGGATCTATAATGTATCTATCACAACTGTTGAAAAAGGAATCACTGAGAAAGGTGTTTTTAAAGTAGAGTGGTGTTTTGAGTTGCACCTGAATACAGAGGGGCAAAGGGTGCTACAGTTGACCTGCAATAAGTTCGAAACCTGCTTTGAGGTTAAAGCGGGAACGAACGTAAAGTTTTATAGATCAAAAACTGTACATTGAACCCTCTTTTGCAGGCACCACTTGACTCGGTTGTGGTGTGCGGAACCAACTTTTTTTTTTAATGTGTCTAATTTTTCCAGTTTTGTTTTCCATTTTTTTTTTTAAATTCAAAATTTCATTCATCGAATAGAGAAATTCATAGTTTGAAAGAGTTGTTTTATCCTGATGTTGGTCAAAATTGGAAAAGCCCGAATAATAATATGGCCGAATACTTTTCAACTGGAAATTAAATTTTCACATGAATCTCTCTATTCTAAAAAAAAAAGTAATTAACGCTTATGACACCGGTTTAGGTCCCTAGAGCTCATTCTTAGTGAAGAACTGAGATAAAGATGGCTTTACCGATTTTTTTTTATTGTTACCAAGCGTTTTTTTATACTGTCTGTTATAATTTTGAAATGGATTGTTCAAAACAAACATTCTTAAAATTCGGGGCAACGCCCGGTACTTTAGCTAGTATTTAATTCAATATTGACAAAATGTCACACATCAAAATAGAAACATTTTTTGCATACTGCTATTTACTTTCTTTCTAACCGATGACCAGGCCCTCCACCAGCCGGATTGCTCCAGCTAAACGGGTTTGATACCTGCACTGTAAAAAAAATCCGACCAGTTTTCCTGTAGGAATCGGAAAAATAGTTGCCCTTATCGTACCGGAAATTTTTCCGACACAGCTCGGAAGAAAATCCGTAAGAAAAAGGAAATAGTCAATAAAACGGTATTTTACGGATTTTATTCCAATTTCAACGATTTTATTCCGAGCTGAGTCGGAAAATTTTCCGGTACGATAAGGGCGACTATTTTTCCGATTCCTACAGGAAAACTGGACGGATATTTTACAGTGCAGGTATCGGGGCGGTTGACCGGCTAATAGCCGCGTAGCGGCAATAAAAAGGACGATCACCTCGACCGTTGTCCTTTCTGCAGTGCCTGCTGTTGAGATGTGAGCTTAGTTGTGCCTGTTACTTAACGTTTCTATGTTATTGATTGGCACCTGCACATTGCTACAAAAGTTGATCTCGTCATTCAGAACCTTGATCAGATGACGAGACCTTCACCTGGCAAGGCACCTCCAGAGGTATCATTCACTGGTAACTTGAAGGACTTTGCACCCACGACGGATTTTACATGCACCAGGCGCCATGAGCGCACATAGCGGAATTTGAGCCGTCCGTCACACAGTAGAGTATTTGACCCAAAAACCTGGCCAAAAATGCAAAAATTAAAATTTCGTCAGCAATTGTTAAAATCATATTTTTCATTAGCTAACTAATTGGTGCATCGATCTATGTCTATTTTAAGAACCTGAGTTATATCCGGTGGCTCCTGGCCTCAGCTGAAGAGGAACTTTCTTTCTGAGAAGACTTTTTTTTGTTGTTTTTTGACATTGTTGTTATGTTTAAATATAATTTTTTTGTGGTTCAATGAATTGTTGAATTGAAACTAAACAGGGCTTACGTGTCAAAGGTCAGAGCTTAGTGTTAAACTGTGTGTTAATTTAAATAGTTCCGTTTTTAATGTAATAAAAAAACATTAAATGTGTAAAAAAGTTATTTTTAAAGCATTTTTGGCTCTAATTTATACATATCGAAAGCTTTTTAAATATGTGCCACGCTTTGCCCAGCCATGTTTGAATTATAATCGTATTAGTTGTAGTCTTGAGTGTCAATTTCTGCAAAAAAATCTTCCGCATATTGTTGCCATTTTTGTACAAAAATGTTTTTCGAGATGACTATTTAAATGCTCTGTTTTGCGGCCACCGAATTGAAGAGATAAGAACTATATATTTACTATCGTATTGCAGGTTTTGAGCTCACAGGATATTACCCGAGTGCTTTTGAACCTACATATTCTGTCTGTATGTATGTAGGTACGTACATATGCACGCAACTCGATATCTTTTGATAGAAATATCCGATCGCCTGCAATTTGTATATACTTATTTATTGAAAAAGGTTCCCTAATTAGTTCTTGGGACTCATGTATGTAACATAAGGACAGAAAGGAGGGAATTAACCCTTTCGAGGGCGGTGTCCCTAAAAAAGGACACCTAATTTTAATTCCAAAACTGACAAACATTACCAAGAAAATTGAATAAACATTTTCCTTTTATAATGTGCGTGAAAATAAGCAACTTCATATTTTATAATAACTCCGTTTATCAACTAAAAAGAGCAAGCCATACAGTAGCGAGACCCTACAACTCCTTCTTCCAGCAAGGTCCGATGGTAGTCCCGATAAAAGCCAAGAAGAGAGTGATGAAGAAGACGAAGAAGAGTTCTGAAGAATAATTTTGAAACTGGTAGTATATTAAATACATTAAAAAACTAGCAATCTATACTATATAGATTCCATTTTACTGAACCTACTATTAAATATAACACTATTAAACATAAATTAAATGCAAGAATTATTATTAAATGTAATTTAAATGCAAATAATAAGTTTTACATATAGTAAAATTAAATACATTTAATTAAATATTAATAGTGAATAAGACAAACCTATCAACAATTACTTTCCTCTTAAAAACAATGAATAGTTAAGGTTACAAGTCGCTCAACTTCCAAACTGCCTTCGGTAATATTAAGTCAATGGACATGTGATTTATTCGTATTTTTAAAATATATACTTAGTAAATTAATATTTTAACTTCTTTTTTCTTTGTGCTCTTCTTAAATGATGACTCTTTTTTTTTTCTTAATTGTCAAAATATTTATAAAATGTATATTTATTATTATGTGAAATGTTAAAATCTTACTTATACTTTTAAGATATAAAATATTAAACTAAGCTATGGATTTGTATGTATACTTCATAGTATACTAAATATTAGTTCAGTGAAACGCATAGCACAGTTAAAAATGTCCATTCAGCCATTTTCGTGAATAAACGGAAATGTACTTGAGAACTTTTGTGCAGCCGTGTATATGATCTGTAGAATGTATCTACACCAAGTAATATTTTTAAAAAATTGTCCTATTTTAAAACGCCTATCACAACTACAAACGTACTTCAAGCAATTATTGGTCATAGACTTCAATAGTTTAATTTATTCTTTAGCCATATTCTTTTGTATGTCCCTGTAAATGAACGATATATTCTATGCACACCCTATTCTACAATAAGTGCCTTAGTACACCTTAGTGATGTGTATAAATTTCAGTACGTTTAAAAGTGTGATATCTTAAAATACAGAGAAAACGATTTTTCCCCATAGAACATAATGTAAGGGAATTCTTTTTTGTGTCTCTGTAAATGAACCGTAAAGGCTATATACTTCATTTGCAATTCCAAACATGCCATAGTGATACCCAATAGCATCTAAGAACATCAAGCCAATCGGACTATATTTACATTGAAAAATATTTTTGACCAGGATTTCGGGTTAAATACTCCACTGTGCGTCAGTTAGCCTCGGTCCTGCGACCCTCAGCTACGAGTCCGAGGCTCTGGCAACTGGGCCACCGCTAACCGAACTCATTGGGATTGCCTGGAGTTTTTGAAGCCTAATTTTTGATGCATACTTGTCAAACGAAAATGGTACTTTTAGTGAGGGGGTGGGTGGGAGAGAAAGCAAAGATTGGCACGCCGCAATTAGATAAGTTGTACCGTGAGTTAATTTTGAGCAGAATGCTTGGCAAACTAAATGTTGCAAGGGGGATGAGACCCCTTCTTTCTATCGTACCCCATCGGATAAAAACTGGCTCCGTGGGCTTTCCCATGGGAGCGGGTCCGGTAGCTCGTGCAGGCAGTGCCTATATAAAGAGAGGCAGCAGTCAAAGAAAAAAAAATAATAGTAATAATTAAAAAAAGACATATTCTTAATTAACAATACTTTTACTAACTAGCAAAAGCCATGCTTTGTTTGGTTTCGCGAAGCATTATGCAATAAGATATTTGAAAGCAACAGTATGTTGTAATATTATTTTTGCATCTTATGTTTTGGCGCATTTTAATTTTAGAAATTTAATCTGTATTTACTTTTAACCAAATCTGCTATTTACTTTTAAAATGGACTAAAAACTAAATAACTTGTATATATTTAATAAAGGAAACTATCCGAAGTAATCGATTTTCTGATAGCTTTTAAAAACAATAGATGTAAAAAGTTTTTCCGCTAGACAGCAGTTATGTAACTTAGTCCGAGTAGGTCCATACGGACTGATTAAATCACGGAATGTACAATGTTTAGAGATCGATCGAAAATTCGATTTCGTTTTTGGTTCAGAATCCGAGTTTCGACAAAAATTTGTTTTCGGAAAAATACAGCCAACAACTCAGCCGGACCGAATCTCAACTGAAACTACCTGCTTTCTAAAATTCTCGTTTCTGCATTCGGAATTTTTCAACATTGATTTTAAGCTGTATCGCTTCCCTGTTTTTAATGATCAGTCATGACTGACTCAGGACGTGAGTGCAAATTATAAAGCAAAAAACGTGTATAGGATTAAAAATTGAAGTTGCTTTTTACGTGCTCATTAAGAGGTACAGACTTAAGTCATAGAAAATGTTTATTTTGAAACCGCAGAAGTGTTTCGATTGCTCTCTAAGAAAAGGGGTAGTAAAACGGACGAAGATAATTTAAAAAAATCATTCTAAACGATAAATCGAGGTCTGTAGACCAAAAACATTTTTTAATGAGATGAAATTCGTATAAAGAAAATCATTTTGTGTCATTGATCCATAAATTTCATTTTATTTCATATGAAAATAAAAAGTTTTGGCCAGAGGCACACAATACCAACTTAGATCACACCTGTAATGACACGCATAATTAATCATTATGTATGTAAGTATTACTTAATTTTTTTGGCAGTTTTGGTCTGCGTTTTCGGCCGAAAATAGGAATATTACTGAAATTCGGTTACAGTTTCTGTTTCGGTCGATCCTTAGTGCAGACGGCGCTCATTTTTTTTTTAATTTGACTCATTTTTTGAAGGTTTTTTTTCAATTTTTCATGAAACTTTTCATCATTCTAAGAGATTTTTTTTATATATATTCTGAAAGGTCATTTTTTTATATTGATGCCAACTTGTAAAACAGCGCAAAAAATTATAGTTCCTTTCAAATAAAAAATACGTAGAGTCACGAAAAAATACACGTGCCTATTAAAAACAGGTATGAAACTTTAAAATAATAATTAAAAGGTCGTTTATTAAAAGCAGGAATTAGGGAGGATTACGTCATAAGTGTTGTATTGACAGGTGAATATTAAAAAAGAAATTAAATTATTACACGCGCGATACATTTTATGGGAACAATAACGTAATATGTAAAATGTCCAAATATTAAACAGGCTCCTACGTAAAATACCTAAAATAATTAAAAGTAGCATGAAAAACTTCTAATGGTGAAGATTAGGTCCTATTTAAAAAGCTTAAATAATATTTCCAAACATTTTAGGTAGATTTCGTAAGAAATACTACCTATTACATTCTCCCCTATGTTGGTATTTCTGAAAACGTTTTGCAGATCTACGCCGATCATGACCCCTAAAATCCAAAATTACCCCCAGTTCAAAACTTTATCTATCTATATATCACTTTTTTATGGACGCGATAACTTCCATAATTCTGCAAACATCTCTCCCAAACTAATACATAAAATCAAGGGGCAGAAAATCTCGGTCATGGTCGTTAATGGGCAAAATCGGACCGGGGGGGAATAGGGAGGGGTTTTGTGAAAACCGAAAAAAAAACCCCACAACATCTTAATTATAATACATATCAAATCAGTTTAAAGTTATTATTACTTGTAGAAGAAGAGCCAAAAATTTATGTATCACAGATTTAAAAAAAAAAATTGTAACTTCGCCAATTCTCAAGATAAAAAAAAAAAAAAAAAAAAAAAAAAAAAAAAAAAAAAATGAAAACGGAAAAGGGGGGGGGGGGTAAAGTAGTAAAGAATTCATAATTTCGTTCATTCACAAAATATAAAATCCACTTAAATTTATTATACATCTTCTTAATATTACTATACAACTTTTATATTGACAAGTTTTTGATAGGATTACAGCAAAAACAAATTAAACAAAAATAGGGGTTGAGGAAAAAAATATCGTATGATTTTGATAAAATTAAGAAAAAATGAAATTAAAAACTCGTCCAAAGCGGCCAGATAAAATGGTTAAAGTGGGTTTATCTCTCATCTTGACTTAGTTTTTGTTGGTGACATGAGTACTTAACTTCGAAATCTACCTCCGCCTGTAGACCAGCAGGGATTTTTTTAATTGGATGCTGAAACATTTAAAAACATTTTTAAAAATGCAAAAATTAGCAATTTGAAAAAAAATTCATTCTCCGAAGTCACTTTTCGTCTTTTCCGCGTATTTTGCTGTAGGATTAACATTACGTACATTTTGATTAAAAAAAAATAACAACAATACATTACAATAGCTCTGAAATGCTGTACTAACTTTTTAGCTAATGATCGAGTGTCGATTTGTTTCGGGTATAATAGGATTTAAGGATGAAAAAATTTGTTTGAAAATCAAAAAATTTCACTGAGGACTTTGATGTGAAAAAAAAAAAAAAAAAAAAAAAAAAAAAAAAAAAAAAAGTAATGGGTAAAACTATATTAATACTTGGAAATTCGAAATTTTTCCAATCAGAAAATTTCGCCTTGCATACAATATTTCAAATGGAAATCAATTTAATTGCTTAAAAGGCGTAAATGCCAACTTAGTGAAAAAGATTCCACGCCGGGACTCGAACCCGGGCCACCAGTATAGTGCACTGACGTTCTACCGACTAAACCACATGGAACGACACCCAGCCTGGAACTTCTCACTATTCCATCTTGTGCTGCGTTTTTAGCCTTGCCAACATGTATTAGTGAGAAGTTCCAGGCTGGGTGTCATTCCATGTGGTTTAGTCGGTAGAACGTCAGTGCGCTATACTGGTGGCCCGGGTTCGAGTCCCGGCGTGGAATCTTTTTCACTAAGTTGGCATTTGCGCCTTTTAAGCAATTACTTTGATTTTAAATTAAAATAATGGGTAAAACAGTGATTTTTGCGCCTAAATATGAGTATTTTAACACAAAATTGAAACACAGCTATCGAAAACATACTTATAACTCAGAAATTTGGTTATGAAAATACAACATATTGGAGGGAAATAATGAGTTTCAATTTAAAAAATTGATATATATTCCATTCACCAGAAGAAAAAATATGTAAATAAAAATAACAGAAGAAAACTCTGCGCCGGCTCGGCCTACAGGCGAGGTAGATTTCGAAGTTTTGTACTCATTTCACCAACAAAAACTAAATCAAGATTACAGAAAAATACAGTTTAACAATTTTATCTGGCCGTTTTTGACGAGTTCTTAATTTCATTTTTCTTACATTACAACTCAATATTATACACTGGTTATGGATTACAAGAAATGTATTTTTTCAACATTGAATCGCCCCCCCCTTCTTTTCCCGTTTCAGCTATTTCGATCCCTTTTAACGTTAAATTTAATTTTTTTAGCCGATTTTTTACACAGTTAGTGGATACGAATTTCATGTATTTCTTATTTTTTAAATCTTTATGCATTTGGACAAATTGTGAAATTTGTTATAATTTTTTTTTTTTTTTTTTTTTTTTTTTTTTTTTTTTTTTAATGTCACGAAAGGGGAAGTCCTTTAACACAAATTTTAACCATTTCAATCTGTTGGCAAGAATTATTACTTTTATTATTATTATTATTATTGTGAAGCGACTTAACGTGAAAAAACAAGAAAATGTCTTTTTAGGAGCACTTTTACCGCTAAAAATCAATACTTTTTTCGCGATTTTCTCATTTAAAAATATAAATTCAAATAAAATGGAGTTAAAGATACAAAACCGTACAAAGTTGATGTTCCTTTTAGATGATGATCACGGGACCGGGCAACGCGGGTCGTGTCAGATCAGTAAATGAACATCTTTAAACTACAGTAGAGCCTCGATTATCCGACGTCATTGGGACCAACCCTCTTTCGGATCATCGAGAATGCTGCAGTTTTAAGATTAAGGAGAAATATAGGCAATATTTCTTATTATGGTAACAAGTGCTTAATAAAAATAAAGCCATAGCAAGATAGAAACAAGAATAAATTACCTGAGTTTTAATTTTGAAATTAAGTTAACTTTTAATTTGATCACAAGGGTTTGAAAAAATGTTTCGTTTGTCGCAGTTTCGATTGCCTTTGCTTTGAAACTCTATCACGGAGTTTTTTAATATTATTAGTTCACCCGTATCACAGTCTTTTTGCTGCTCCAGTCATGCCAAACCTTTTGCAAAACATTCAAAAAAGCTTCATAATTGCTAATTTTTTCGTTTCACTCCGCAGCCTACGAGAGCTCAAGCTAAATTCAAACGAACTCTAAGAAAAGGGATCGAAAATATTTATATGTACTCGTAATTCCGAAAGAACCGCACGCACAGAAGGAATATGATAGTTAAAACAAAAAAATCTTTCTGCACACAAAGAATGTGATAGTTAAAAAAAAAAAAAAGCTTTGAAAATGGATTTCGGTTAACCGAGAGTATCGGTTAAAAGAGTTTTGGATAAAAGAGGTTCTATTGTATTTCATTTTCAAGGATTTTCATCCAGTGACCGTATCCGCTACAGGGCAATTTTTCTTCCCCGTTTTGACGGTTTTGTTTCTAAGATTGTTTATGAATGAATGCAACAATGACTGACCTATTTTTACTTTCTTCTATTTTTACAAGAAGAAAGTATTGGATTCGTGACAAATTTTTGACTTCCGGTTTTCGACGGATCGACCCGTTTTAGGGGTCCGAGATCCCGAAAAACGTGATTTTACAAAATGTCTGTCTGTGAGTGTGTGACCCATGTTTTGTAGGCTCTTAAAAACCAAACTGAATAAGTTTAAGGCTGTTCTTAAGTTCACTGCTCAAAAAGCGCGAAACTTTCTGACATTTCTAAACGTTAATATGTAAAATGGGCAGACCTGGAAACAATTTGGAGTCGAAAGGATTATTTCATTTTTGGATCCATAAATGACTTATCGAGTTAGAAGTGGTCCCAGTCTTGATTTCAGGGGGTGGCCGGGGGGGGGGGCATTCCCCCCAGAGCAATCAGATGTCCCTCCCGGAAGATTTGAGATTTTGTGTTTTCAATGGTCAAAAGTGCAAATCCCCCCCTTCCCCCCCGGAACTCTATAATGTCCCCTCCGGAGCCACAGAAATCCCTTCCGGAGAAAAGTGTCTGAATTCAACACTGGTTTTGACTAGAGAACCTACAATGGATAAGAGAAAAGACATGATGACAATAAATTCTGATTGGCCCAAAGCTGTTTTCAACCGCCGCGGGCGATCGACTGCAGCGCTTCCATAGACATTACACAGGACTAAAATAGAGAGTTTTTTAATTTATGTAATTCATAATATTTTCACACTTGTTTAGATTTTTAACACCAATTTTCAGACTCAGAAATGTTTATATTATGGATATAAACCAAATTATGTCTACGAATTTCGCAATTTTCTTGAACAAATATTTTTTTCCTTCCTTAAGTTTCGTTTTCATTCTGTCAGCAGGAGCATTATTCTTTCTTTTTCTGGTTATATTTTAATATATATATATATATATAATTTGGATTATTTTTATTTCTATGACTAAAATTTCTATATATCCTTGCTTTGTTTCAGTGGAATCGAATTACAAGTATTTTTTTTTTCCATTTTCTGTCATCAGTAATCAAAATAGGTGTTGGCGAAGAATGGAACATCGCCAAGCACGAAATCCTCCTATGAACTTATCTCGGGATTAATAAAGTCGTTTCGTAAACTTCCCGTAGATGATTTGGGGTAATGTAGTAGATGATTTGGGGTAAAAGTACATGTCTAGTAAGTTAAAGGTGGCGGGTTCAATCCTCTTGGCTTCGACTTTTTAAATTTTGTTTCTTTCTTTATTGATTTGTTACCAGTTACTCTGATTTTTTTTTAATCGATTCTTGTCAATAGAACTAAATTTAATATTTAATTTTATTTATTTATATATTTATTTTTGATAATTTATTATCAGTTAATAAAATATTATAATTTTTTAAATCGGTTCTTCTTAATGAAACTAAGTTTTTGTGTTTAATAATCACCCAAGGGCTATATTTTAATAATTAAAAAGAAACATATATTTTAATGCAACAACATCGAATAAAATTACATTTAAAATATGTTTATGTCGTAATTTTAATAACATAAAAATATCTAATCACTAAAAGTAACTTAATACAGTATTCATTTTTATTAAATTAAGAATAATGCTTCATACATCAAATACGCATATAAATTCAAAACAATTTTGGGAGGATGGGTACGTATGTATTAAGTTGGAAATTTTAAAAAACTTAGTTTTATATGATTGAGGAGGCATGTCAAAGGAGATTAAAGGTAGAAATTTTGTGAAGTGTTAATTTAGAAGATCATTGTTTGTTCTTCTTATATTACTGCACAATACCAAATAGAGAAAAAAAGAGAGTTAAAAAAAATAAATGAAGTTGCTCTCTCCATCTCCATTCGACAAATAAATCTCTATTATCAGTCGTCACTGTGGAGCGATCGATTATAATTAAAAATGTAATATATTTATAGGAAAACTAAAAACGATATTCGATTCTAAAGAACTGGAATATAAAATTTCATGCATGACTACCTGCAAATTTCATGAATTTTAAGACACACAATGAGATCCTGAATGTGTGACTTCGTGAAATATATTTATTTATATAATTATTTATTTATTTCCTAGGCATCCTTAGAATAAATTGTGCATGGAGATAACCAATATACATTTTAGAGGGGGATTATACACTTTATTCTTTCATTTTGTTTCCTATGCATTTCAGGAGTGTAAGAAATAAATTAAGTTTTCTACGTAATGTCGGATGAAGTATATATGTATGAGCAATATGTATATGCAAATATATGTATGAGCTAAGTTCTAAACCTTAACCACAAAATCCTCCCCCCCCCCCCGCACCAAGAAAAAATATAAATATTTATGGTCGTTAAATGCCTATAGTTTTAAAAATTAACACTAAAAAACAATAAATAAATACAGAAATATTTTTATTTAATATATTGTAAAATAATATTAAAATGCATAAATATATCAATACATTTTATCTAAGTGCAAGGCATATTAAACCATTGGACTGAATTTCTAGATGCGACACCGCAGAAAAGGGAAACGTTGCCTTTTGAGACAGCAATAATTTATAATTCAAGATGTAATTCATTTATCTGAAAAAAAAAAAAAAACTGTTACATTGAAAATCCCTTTAACAATCGTACATGAAGAATCGTGCTTTTATGTTTAAAAATGATTCAGAAAGTTTCGCGTTATTCAGTGGGTGAATTCTTCTTTGGAGAATTGCCTTAAGGCTGTTCTTAACTGCTCTGCTCAACAAGCGCAAAACGTTTTGACACATTTACAAATTAATTTTTTAACAGAAAGGTATAAAATTGGAAAGCCTGGCCATGGAAGCGATTTGGAATTGAGCTGTTTTTTTTTTGTTGTTGTTGTTTTTTTCCCATTTTTTGATCAATCAATTACCTATTGAATTATAAGCAATTTCGATCACGTGACAAACACGTTTTTCGATCTTTTTGAGTGCTCTTTCTTCCTTCGCGCGGAAATTCGGTTCAAAACGTCCACTTTGACATTATTTTCTGAAAGATCTATTGCGTTTGCAAAAAAATGGAAAAAACAACTCAATTACATAGTTTCTGAACAACAATACCAGCTAGTTTCTTGCATTTTCGAACAAAAATAAATTAAAACTTATGTCAGAAAGTTGCCCTTTTGGATTTGAGAACACCCTTAAGTAAATTAAGGCTGGAGACAACCAATATAAATAGAATACATTTTTTTTTTTAAATAAGTATTTCACAATATTTTTTCTTTTTTCTTCAAGAATTTTTAAGGTTGTTTGTCCTCAAGTTCAAACTAATTACTTTCTACCATATTCACGAGGTTATTTTTATCCGCAAATGTATACGAATTTGCAAATATTCTTTTCCAGTTGTAAGAAATCGAATAGCTTTTCCCGTTTTTCGATAAATAGAAAAGTCTTCTCCTAAAATGGCAATAAGAATTGCACATTCTGTCAATTTGTAAGGCACTACAGTCATGAAAAGTTCGTCATAGTCGACTAATTTACTGTAATTGAAGGTGTGTCAAATTTGTAGGAAAATGGAAAACGCAATGCCATTATTGGCGAAAGAGAACGGCATTTTTGGGAGGGCACAATACCGGAAAAAAAAGAGAGAGAGACCACCTTTAATACATTGTTAAATGGCATATGTTCATAGTTTTTTTTTTATTATTATTATTGGACAATATATACGAGATATGCTCTAAATTGAATATTCATAAAAATATCTATTTTAGTTGAAGGATGCTAAATTTATAAAGTTTTAAAAATAAACGCTAAAATTTCGTTATCAAAATCCCGAAGTTCGAGGAATATTAAAAAATGTTACTGATTATTAATGCGATTATGAATTCCGTTTTTGTAAGATCACTTAGTGATCCTATTTTAATATATGTTTGTTTAATTCAAATTATAGGAATGGAGACAATTAAATGGAGATATTAAATTTTTGAGTACTTTTAAAATATATGCTACATATAGAATAGTAAAAAATAATTGTTTTAATGCAATGCTTAATGAGGTTAACATTTATATTTTGTATTTTTTCGGCCCAAATAGATTCACACACACACAAAAGTTAACATAGATGGTTGTTAAATTCAAAAGGTTTAGAAAATTAACGGTAAATCATACCCCCCCCCCTTCCCGCAAGCGAAGGGAGGAAAAAGTTCTAAACATTTTATTGATTAAAAATTCAAATATTAACTATACTTTATTTATTGATTTGCATAAAAGCATTCCTTTTTATTCCTTTAAAAATGTATTGTAAAATAGTACTGAAAAGTGTAATTTCAGTCATTCAATTCGATGAGTTGAGTGATTTGATTTACCATATTTTTATAAAAAGTCTAATGAGAAAGTCAATAAATAAATATCTATTGTTAGATTCTAAATAATCAATTTAAAATCAATATTAAATGTGTTTATGAATAGAGAAATTTCCCTTAGAGCAACTTTTATTATAATATGCGCAAAAACAGAAATGAACCCACAATTTGCAATATTTTGATTCGTCCTAAAAAATGAAAAAAATTATTTTTTTTACCCTGTTCCATTTCGCAAGAACGCGCATTAAAATAATAATAATAATAATAATAAAAGTAACCAAAGCGCGAGAATGCGCCAAGCGTGGAAAATGAGGTTTGCATGATTTTTTCTTCCAAGGGACACTTTTCTTCCACAGAGCATGCGCACTTGCGCTCATGACATTTCTCTTACAAGTTGGAGTTTCTCTAGTTTTGACCCCGTGGCAAGACGCTTTTCTCCCTTCTGCTTTCATCGGGAAATTCGGTTTAAAATGACACTGTTTTCTGAAACACCTCTTATGTTTACAATAATAACAAGTTGGAAATGGCTCATCAAACGTTACAAATGAGATGCGTTCGAACTCTAACTCGTTTTATAACAATTATTTGCATCGCATAATGTCTATTGGAGTGCACTTTATCAGTGCGTATCCATTTCATTCGGTTCGAAAGGTTGTCACATCCTTAAAATGCACTTGAAATCATTTTTCTTCCCATTATGGCCGTCCTGTAACGGAAAACTTTTGACCGTCCCTGTCATTCAACTCTACATCCGATTTTCATGAAATTTGAAATGACTCGACGCCATTTTGCAAGAATGATATATTTAAAATTTCAAACCCTTCGGTTGGATCGTTTTTGCTCTGTTATAGGCGGACGGACAGACAGACTGAACGACGACTCTAGGTTCTACGTATTTATACAATCTACAATGGACGACAAGCATTTCTGACGTCAAAAAACGTCACGATGGATTATAGCTAATCAGCTTCTCGATTTATCCCACAAGCGTTTGGCAAAAGCCAATCAAATATCGCAAAGCTTGTGGGAAACATTGCAAGCTCCGCCCATTGCGCGTGGTCAATTACGAACGCACCTAAAAACGGAAAAGGTCTTTCAATGACATAGTTTCTGAATAACAACATCTGAGAGTTTCATGCGTTTGCGAACAGAAATGAATTAAAACTTATGACATAAAGTTGCATCTTTGGCCTGTTCGTTCTCGAACCTAAAATAATGCTACACATACTTATTCGTGGGTTTTAAAGAAACAGAAAAAAGAACTTTTCGGAAATGGATATCTCAGGTTCACAAATAGGGATTACAATGAAAAATCCCCTTGAAATGAATGACCTCAATTCGCAGATTGAAGGCCTTTAAAAGCGAATGATCTAACATTTTATTGTAAAGGATTTAAGTTAAAGAATTATTAAAATTTCTCAATTTCTTGGCCACACCCTTTTTGGACGCATTTCGAAAACTCAGGCCCTGACTCTCGCACGGGCATCCGGGACCTATGCCCTGGGCACAAAATTTCTTAGGGGCACGGAATTTATCATAATTTCATCTAAATTTCTCTCTATTCTAAAATAAAAGTAATGACCGCTGTCACCGCCGCCGTTTCCGGTTTTGATTTTTTTGTGACCAAAGGTCTTTCTTCGTTAATATTAAAAAAAAATAATGAATACAAAAATATGAAAATCTGTGGTTTTATACAGAAATGTTGGATAAACACTCTGAGGCAGACAGTTTTCAAATCGAAGCATTATTTTAAGAGATATTGAAGGCTAAAGTGGGACAAAATCGTCCCACTAAAAAAGTTTTATAGGAGCAAAAACTATTCATGGGAATTAATTCAATTTTAGATCATTTTATACGTTTGAAGTTCCCGGTGTGCAGACTGTATTTCTTCTTTTAATTTGACTCATTTTTTGAGGTTTTATTTCTATTTTAAATTAAAATTTTCAGCATTTCTAGAGATATTTTTTACATTATTTTAGAAAACTCGGGGGCGCTGCCCCCTACGAGCTACGCTCGTCAACCCCCGTTCAGACACCACAGACTCTAAAAGCACGCTAATTGGATCGGCTTAAAAAATATTTCGTAAGATTAAATTATAAATTTAAAAACAGTGGCGATCTCCCTATAAACGGGTTTCTATTCATTTCTCTTTGATTGGGGAATTTTAAAGCCAAATCAGCGGCTGTTAAATGATACAATGGCTGTTTCCGTCTTTGATTAAATAAAATCATTTGACATTTCAAAATAAGCTAATATAAAATGAATTAAATAAACAGAGTCTTTGCCTCCCGGTATTTTTTAGGAAAGCGAAAAGAAAGTTTTTTTTTTTTTTAATGACACTTTAAATGTATCGTTTTTAATCTGACGTAATTTTCACTAAACTTTTCTTTCTCCTTTTACTATTCACGTGAAAATAATTTTGTTAGAAATGAAATATTATTTGCGCTATCCTAATAAAAATAGTTGAAAATATCATCTTAAAATATTACATAAATGTCTCGCGCAATTTTTAAATTTAAACTGTTTTGCAATATTATTTTTTGTTCATTTTACGTAATGTGTAATGTGACGTAATTTCTCCTATTTAAGACTTCTAACGCATGCTAATGAATTTATTATTTTACAACATTCTTTCACTTTTAAAATTCACGTGTAATATTGTTTTTATGATAATTTTCAATGAGTTCCTGCTTTTTATATTTTCTTGTTTATAATAGTCACGTGTAAAATAAATTTTTAATTTGAAGCAAATGTTATTATTTGGGCTGTTTATACAGTTGGCAACAGTTTAATACCATTTTCTAAAATGTGTAAAAAAATATCTCTCGAAATGCTGAAAATTTGAATTAAAATTAGAAATAAAACCTCAGAAAAAGAGTCAAATTAATAAACTGAGTGCAGTCTGCACACCGGGAAATTCTGA
>CAWVRF010000711.1:0-14000 GCA_963932465.1 Maratus speciosus
GCTGTATTGCATTTTTCAGAATTTCCCCTATAGCTCTAACTCAAAAACTGATGCACGAATTTTCATCAAACTTCAGATTCAGGTATACCTTGATATCAATTAGTGCTGTTTATGTGATTTATATAGAAGAAAATTTTGTGAAGGCCACAATATACTAGTGTTTTATGTCATCACTACCACTCCAGGAGAGCGTTTCCGACAATGCATTACTACGTGATTTCCCATTGTTCAGGTATACTCTGTCTCTCATGAAACTTTGTAACCGTTGTGCTGAAACCCCCTGTATATGTCTCTACATTTTAAAATATGCAAATAATTTCTTTTTATTTTGTAACGGAGCCGATGTCGTAAGGTGGTGTGATAGCGGGCTACTTCAAAGGCCGAATCTTATCAATATCGAAAAAATATTTTATTGCATTTCAAACAATTAAATAATGTTTTCTAGATTATATAAGTCCTATTTACACCATTTTTCATAAAAGGGTTCGAGTTCAGCTGTCAATAATGTATTTATAGAATCAAGTCCAGTCCTCGATCGCTTTCAGTGTAGTCAGTCTCTTATTTATTCAATGTCCACAATTTTCGAAGATAAAGAGTTCGAGATGGGCTTCGACAGGGATGTCGCTCTTTGTAGATACTCAGCCGAGGTTTAAGAACCTCCGATGTTCACTCCGTGATGGAGCACTTTACAGCAAAGCGATATAGGTAAGCGTCTTATCTTAAATGGGAGAGGTAACCGCAGGATTAAAGGCGAGGTCACATCAATCAAGGTCGCACGCCACGTAGCGGACGGAGTGAACAACAGAAAGATGCCTAACTGTTTTCTTCTTTTTGGATAATCTATTAATTGCACATCTATGAAATAACTGCGCAAGCGCCAACATCGTGTTTTCATTTATATTCTGACAGTAATAGAATGTTCTATTAATTTTTATTCGTGTTTTTTGACTTATTTATTATAGTTAATTATTTAAATAAAAACAGTTCTTTTTTAGAACTAATGTTATTTGTTAAAATGGCAAAATGTTGGCAATCGAATCACTCAAGTTTTCGAAATTGTAAGAAAATTCTTTTTCTTATAGAATTCATTTGTCCTTTTCCAAAGAGCAAAACAAGTTAGTTACGTATTTTAACTTTAATTTATTAATATATATATATATTATTTGATATATATTATAAAATGTTGTTGATTTAAATACGCTCGATTTTAATTATTTTCTTTTAATAAAATGAAAAATGACGCATAAAAATTAGTAAGTAGTTAATGTGTAAAGATTGAATTTTGTAGTCTTATTTTTTACTCAATTCTTGATGTGCTAAAGTTATAAAAAATGATATACATGGTGCTATTCCAGATGAAAATAGAATGTTTATCAAGGTTTAGAATATGTATAGAATTTAATAATAAATAAAATATTCAATTTTAAGTCCTTTTCTTCGTTTATCAAGCGCAGACGATACATCGAAAACTTATTCCAATATTCTTTTGATCGTATTGTATTCATGTTATTTAAATTACAAATAGTTCATTTATTTAATTTAAAATTCATTTTATTTTATATTCAGAATCACTTTAATTTAAAATGCATGCATTAAATGTTGTACTATTAAACGAGCAAGTATTGTTAATTTAGTATTTGTTTAAATATTTTGCGAGTCCAGACAATAACTGCAAATTTTTTCCTAAAATCACCAAATTAGATTTTTTTTTTCCTTCTTGAAGTAGACAAAGCCATTTAGAGAATCCCTGTTAAAAATTCTATTACGAATTTCAGATTGTTACTTACTCACAGAAGATGAATCTTGTTTGCCAGATATATTGCAAAATATTTTTGTTACAGCTTGTTTTGATAAAAATATGTGTATTTTAAAAAAAATCGCAATGTCATTTTAGTTTAAGGGCTAAAGGCAGTAATGCTTTCGTAGCATTAGTGCTTTTCTCCCGAAATTAAAATGGTATTGTGATTTTTTTTTTGTGTGCATAATTTTATCAAAACAAACTGTAATAAAAATATTTTGCAATAAAACTGGAAAACAAGATTCATCTTCCATAAGTGAGTAAAGAATCAGAAAATATGCGCAAGAGATGCGCAGATAGTAGATATTCTGTCATATATGACGCATACTGAAAACCCGCGTATTTGCATTATTCACTCCGTCCACCAGATGGCGCAGCTGTGTCAATATACTCCAGATTCCAGTATTGACATTGTACGCTGACTTATATCGCTTTGCTTTACAGCCTCGCCCGGCTTTCGCTTTTGGCTTGCTTCGGAAAGTGTCCCAAAGCCGTTAACCCGTGAGAGATTTTCCACTCTACACGGCCAGAAAACTTGAAGTCTCAACTTCAACCGAAGGAAAAAGCTCCCGAGCCTCCTCCTGCATCCCCTTTTATCAGCTCCGTTCTCCGTCCAGAACAAAAGCTACTTCCCTTAGCCACTCACCATCTGTGACTCATGAGCTCATCAACAAGCTCGCTCTCTATAGGCTGCGTTCAGAAACATGACGTCAGGTTAATATGTAATTTCACTATCTAGTTTCTCACGGGAAAAGAGATCCTCGTGAACATCAAAAGAATATTTCTCTCGCTAAATAAAGGAGTTCCTTTCACCCTAGTGTCCTCTGCAAAGATTGATTGAAATTGATATATTTGTTTCATCTTTAGCGACATTTTCTGGGACTCTGAAGAAATTTGGAGGCTAGGTGAAAATACATTAGTTTCCCTATGCTGGCATTTGCCTTGTAAATTGAGAGTTTCAATGTGAGATATCGTCGAATTCTCACAATTTAATAAAAGAGTAAAATTAAGCATTTATCCTAAGAAAATATGTCAAACTCTTTTAAATTTTAAGTAAAAATTTAGTGTGTCATAAGCGTACGCTCTCGATAAAACGTTATACAGATTGTGAAGTAGTTATTTAAACCATGTAACTATTAATAAAAAGGAACTGACATATTCTTAACCCCTTCGGGACGAGAGCCTTCTACGAAATTTTTAATCTTTTGTCACCGTTTTTTAAGAACAGAAATTTGTGTCTTCTTGAATCGATAAATTGCGCTGTTAACCCCTTGAGGGGCAAGCAATTACGTTTGTGAAATTCTGAACTGCCACCGGAATCTTTGAAAAATTCTATTTCAAAATAATTAAAAGCAATTTTACGGCTTTTTTCCTCCAAAGTTAGAAAAGTAAAATTTAATAAAATTTTTCTGGTGTAAAACTTCATTAATCGTAGGTGGTATATAATATGTACCGGTGCCCTTCAAGGGGTTAAATAAGGCAAATTTTAAAGTAAAATTTTACTGGTGAGGAAATACAAGTATTCTGAGCGCTTCATGCGGCACGTATACGTGTCGCTCGTCCCCAAGGGGTTAACCCGTTCAGAACCGGTCTTTTACGCAAATTTTATTCGTTTTGCACCACGTTTTGTTAGTTTTTTGACTTAACTTTATAAATCACGAAAATGTCGTAATAAAATAAAATCAATTTTACTTTTATTTTTTTACTGATATCAAATTGAAGCGTTTTACGCCCTTTTTGAGGGTGCACATATGCTCCCACGGTCACGAATGGATAAAAATTGTGAAGCTTCAACTGCAATCGCTTTCGCAGGGGTTGATTACAGCCAGAAGAAACTTCCATCAGTTAATTTTAATAATGAATTTCTCCTTATCTAAACTCCTATGCAAAATTTCAGTCAAAAGTAATTGCAGAAACAGCTATACATTTTTACTGGTGGCAGTTTACTTTCGCGATAATCAGGACCTGCGTTTCCGCAATATTATGACAACCTAGATAAGCTCTTGTCAGTGACAACGAAAAAGATTGTAATACTTGGGTAAACTGAAACCAATAAAAAGAAATAGAATGTTTAGCATATTTGTAAGAAAATATTTCCATAAATAATGTTCTTAAATAATATGAAATTTTCTATTTAAATTTACTGGCGGGAAATTTACCCCGGCAAATCAGAAATTGATGATCAGATTTTAAAAAAATCAGCTGCCATCATGTGACAACCACCTCAGTTGCTTCACTCGCTACTGATAGAGAATATGTTATATGTGTCCACCTCTTTATTCAAAACTCCATTATTTAAACAAATTAATAATAAACAAACACAATATAATAATTTTTATTTGTTAGAGTTCGATTGTCTATCTCTTATAGAGACAATTTTAAATCGTAATATTTGTATCTCACTGGTATTTTGTCAACACACACACATTTTTAAGTATTTTACTATTATAAGTTTACTGATGGTTTGCAAGAAATGCTATTTTAAATTCGCATTTTTAAATTAAAGTTAACAAAATAACGAAAAAAACTTCGTTCAACAAATTCAATTTTCTTGATATCATTTGGAAACACAAAGGTCTTACATTCTAAAATATTTATTGAAAGAAAATTCCAATTGTAGTAAAAAGAAAGTTAGACCTTTTTCCCTAAGAAGCAGGTAAAATTAATAAATAAATAAATAAATAATGCTTTTACAAATTTGAAATGAAATTTTAAAATACCATAAGGAAATACTTTCTAAAATACATTTAAAAAGAATATGAAATGTTTATTTAACTACATTTTTCAATAAATATGCAATAATAATTCCTGTTTGTAAGATTTAGAGTATATTTCTATACAAATTTAAATCGCATTTTATATAATTTTTTTAATCAATGCACAGGCTTTTGATATTTTCTCGAAAGTTGTTTCCATTTGGAAACAGTAATTTGTCTTTTTATTTGAAACTCCCAAAAAGATCTGAAATTTACTCGAAATTGATTTTGGTTAGAAAAATTTTCCCAAACTTAATTTTTGAAATGCGGTAAGTTAAAGATACCTAAGAAAAATCTTCGTTCGACAAACTCAATTTTCCTCTTATCTTTTCGGAACACGTGTCCTTACGTTTTGAAATATTCAAAGAAATTTTCTCATTTGTTCAAAGAAGAAAAATTAGCATTTTTCCTAAAATAAGCACTGATAAACGAAATCAAACTTTTGTAAAATTTAGATGAAAATAAGTGGTTATTTTCTACAATATTTTTTACTTAAATTAAAATGTTTGTTTAACCAATTTTGTAAAATTTTGACATGCATATGTAATAATAGCTTTTATTTGTCAGAATTATATTTCTTGTTCTGTTTCCAGAGTTTTAAATGTTATTATATATACTTCGAATTTTAATCAATGTAAAGCCTTTTGATAATGCTTCTTTTACAAATAAGGAAAATACTCCACGTACCGTTGTTGGGTTCGTACGCATCAGAGTATTCAGGGAATTTTAGGTGTTTTAGTACCAGAAATTTCGTAAAGTACTGGTCGCTATATCACAGGATAATTTTTTTTTCATTAAGGACAATATTACTTTACAAAAATTCAGATACAGTTCCTTGAAGCGTAGGTACCCTGTAGTAGTGTGCCACTAATTCTGAAAGTTTAAAAACAAGCATAAAATGCATTTAAGAAAAACGACTAAAAGAAATCTGACTGAGTAACATCCTTAAATGTTAAATTTCCATAAACTCTTTGGAATAATTGTTTTTTCTTCTGCTGGTATATTTGTTTGCCCCACCCCACCTGGGCGGGGATAAGTGCAAGAAGACATAATTAGTGTTAAATACATTAAGTAATAAAAAGCTATACATAAGTACCTTTAAATAGTAACTATTTCTTTTAAATGTTATTTAATATAAAGTTATTTAATATATAAAATGATATTTTATTGACTTATCTTTATTTGAATCAACAATGTATGTGAAAAATAAATATAAATCATGTAAAACCCTATCTGTGTATCACTCGAAACAAAAGAAAAAATTCCAAAAATGATAAGGAATTTTTGACATTGATAATGATATCATTATGAGGGAGGGGGTGCAAAATTACCAAACGGATGATAACGCATAGCTGGCCAAATGTTACGTTTTTTTTTTCCTACCACTATTTTTAATCCGCAAAATTTGTATTGTTTCAGGAATCCACATGCAACTATTTTTTATATTCTACTTGAACCACTATTAAAAGAAAAACAGATTTTGTAGTATATTTCCCTTGCATATGTTCTCGAACAGCATGTCAATAATTTTTACTTTGAGAAAATGATGTGAGGTAGTATTAAAAAATAGTCGCTAGTGGCTTTGACCGTATTTGGTCCTGTGTTTTTGATGATAAAACAAGACGAATTTCTCTGTTATAAAATAGACTGAAAAAAAGCATAAAAGTTTGCAGCCATTTTAACTTTATATATGCACAGCCCCTTACTTTTAATCCCTTTATCCTCTCGCCGCGTAAGTAATTCTTCACGATGAGCGTCTTTTACAGATACTTTTTTAATCTTTTATCACCGGTTCTTTAACCCGTTCGGGACCATGGGTGCATATATGCACCCTTAAAAAGTGTTTAAAAAGTTTGAGTTTGATACCAGTAAAAAAGAAAAGTAGCATTGCTTTTACTTAATTACGTCATTTTCGTGTTTTTTATAGTTAAGTTAAATAATTAACAAAAAGTGGTGCCAAACGAATAAAATTCGTGTAAAAGATGCCAGTACTGAACGGGTTAACTACTTAACTCTCGAATTAAATTACGGTTTAAAAATTCGAATTGCTTGTTGCCACCATTTTTATAAAAAAAGAAATATTCACCTTATTTAATGACAGGTAAAACTATACTAAAATATAGCCGATTTCACTATTTTATAAAACTGGTGGGAATCAAACAATCTGAAAAAAAGACACAGCCGTGAATATGACGGGAGCGAGAATTAAGGGGTTAAAGCATAAATTTTTGACTATCGTAATCACTGAAAATATCCATAATAAATCAGACAATGTTTTCGCTAAAAAATAACTGATGGGAATAACAAAATAGTATTAATTAAACGGAAAAATGCATGCCCGAGTATATCTCGGGTTGCGCAGCGAGAAGGTTAACAGTTTTGCCCGAATGCCAACTCGGTCAAAAAGAGTTTGCTATTTTCGATACTAAAAGCTTTTTGTTACCACTTAGTTTTAACTGTAATTTATTGTTTGTTAAATGGGATACATTTTTCGATTATACAAACCGAAATATTTTAGTAAAAAAGTTGTGCCTTGCCCTTACTTTTAATTTATTGTGTCAAAAAAAAAAAAAAAAAAAAAAAAAAAAAAAGAAAAGAAACAGTTAAGGCGTTAAACAACGTCATTTGAAAGTCTCCTTCTGATATTATGTAATTAATCTTTTTCTATATTAACGAAATTTAGGATTAAAAGAAATTCTTCAAAATTTGTTACTTTAATATTCCACTTCAGATAATGACCAGTTATAATTTTAATTTCTTTAAAAAGAAACGATTATTATTTAAAAATTGCCATTTACTGGAAAACGGCTTCAAAGAATAACAACTCAAGTACTTTTCTTATTAAACAAAATCAAGTTAAAATATATTAAATATTTTTATTCAATATGTTTCATTTGTTTCTTTTGTTCTCATGGATGGTAAACTAGGATTCTAAGGGTGATTGAATGCCAGTTTTTTCCTGAAAGTAATCGTCGCCATATTTAAACTCAGAATATCTTCATTAAACTTTTCAAGAACAGGTGTTTAAGTAATTGACGAGGACTAAACAATAATTAATTCTAAGCAACAACATAAATATATCTTAAAATCTTGAAAGCACAACTTTTACTGACTGTTAGTGTTCATCATGCCTTGACGCAGCTTAACAATAACGGTTGGAAAAAAAAAGAGCTTCGCTGTTTTTAAGATCAGTATTCAGTACCATCGTTTGTGAAAAGATGCCTTCAAGTCGATATTTAAACCAGCTCTGTAAACATTGATTTGATAGAAATAATAAAACATTTCTCAGTCTGTACATTCCTTTAAAATAAGAACCATGAAAAAAAAAACAACATTGAAATTTTCAGTAGCACTCAAAAGTCGGTATTTATATCATTAACTTCATCCATATCTTTGTTAGTGGTAAAGGAGTCTTTGTTACATACCTATTAAAAATGTACATAAATAATATTCGATATATAATATAACAACATAACATTGAGAGCGGCAGAGGTCTGCGAGTTCGACTCTCGCTGGCTTCATTGCACACTCTTTGTGGAGCTTCCTGATGTAATTTCTCTGTGTTGTAAATTTCATTGTGCTATCTCGTCCCTGTATATTGACGATGACTTATAAGCGGACCTAGATGTCAAGCACACAAGTTAGATGTATGTGTAAACAAATAAATAAATAACAACATATAATGTAACGAAAAATGAAATAATAGTCATAAATAATCATATCTATCCATCAAAAATCTATACATGTAAGATATTGGATATGTTCATGTATATGCATCACTCTTGCATATTTAAATATTTGAGAGAAGTGTGATCACGAAAATGGTTATAAAGTCCAAAAGCGCCTGATACAGTAAAATATGGGCAGAGTTTGCTCTAAAATACAAATTATTGAAAAACAGATATATACCTTAAGTCTGATTTTATTTTCGCGATTTATGTATTGGGAATCTCCCATTTAAATAACTCAAGAGACGCCATTTATTGTAAACACTGATTTGATAGTTTTAATAGAAATTTCTAAAATTTAACAGTTTTTAAAAACGAAATTACTAACAAAAAAAAAATTAAAATCTCCAGTTCCACTCAAAAAATCAATATTTTTGGGCATTAACTTCATCAGTACCTTTGATTGTAGTAAAAAAGCTTTGTTACGTTCTCATTAAAAATGTAAATAACTTATCCACAAATTATTTGTTCAATGTTATCCGGTAATATTTTGTTTCTGCTGATATTATTTTTATATATCTTAACTGTATTTCTTTTTATCTGAAATATAATACTCATTTAAAATACATTTTCTTTTTAAAAATAGAAAACAAATCCAGTCTAATATGTTTTCATAGATAGATATTGTTGCTGTTTCAAGCCAAAAAGGAAGGCATATAGTCTTTATAGTCCTATTTCATTTTTGAAATAAGATAACCTTATGCACAGTACATTACATATACACTTCGGTTTGTTTACTGTAATTTGTCTAAAATAAATCTTTTATTTTTAAAAAAAATGTATATTTACTTTTATATCGAGAAAGTAATTTTGCATAATATTTTGGTTATTTTCCAGTAACTTTCATAAAATGATAAACATTTAAACAGCAAGTAGTCAAAATTTTCTTTACTAGGTTTTAGTGACGTTATAGACATGCGAATGTAATACAATGAAAAAATAATTCCCTTATTATGTTTATTTAAAACCTCTCCCCTACCAGGAAAAAACAGTTGAAACAGTTTTGTTTACTGAAAACCCATTACCATAGCTGCCAATTCTTACGCTTTTTTGTACCACAAAAATTTAATCGAAATGTTTGCCTTACTTAACCCCTTGGGGTCGAGCGACTGGCATCCGTGCCGCGTAAGGTACGCAGAATCCGTGATTATTCTCGCCAGCAAATTTTTATTGTAAAATTTGCCTTATTTAACCGGTTCCGGGCCACCATCTTTCACACGAATTTTATTCGTTTGGCACCACTTTTGTCAATTATTTGAAGTAAATTCATAAATCACAAAAATGTCGTAATTCAATAAAATCAATTTAATTTTTCTTTTTTGCTGGTTTCAAACTCAGGCGTTTTAAGCACTTTTCGAGGGAGCATATATGCACCAGTAGTCTCGAACGGGTTAATTCGAGCATTTTTCCGATTCAATTAGGCAAAACTTTTTGTTTTGAAAAACCGGTGATAAAAGATTAAACATTCTGTAAAAGACGCTCGTCCCGAAGGATTAATGGGCGGATTACGGTGGTTACAAAAGGCAATATTTACAATTAAATTTTTGTGGCACAAAAAGAGGTAAGAGTTGTCGGCTATTCAGAAAACTCTTTGCATATGTCTTTTTTTTTTTTTCTTTTTTTCTTTTTTTTTTTTTTTTTTTTTTTTCTAAAATGACTTACAAAGGTAGGGTATCCATAATTAAACGACAATACTTTAAAGTTCTCTACTGACAAAGCTATTGTTCATAAAGTTGTGAAATTTCGTGAGACATAATAGAGGGGTGGGAATTTGTTTAACCCTTAAATGCATGATTTTTTATTTTGTTTAGAAAAAAATATATATGATTCTCAGAGAGGTTTATTACACAGGAAAAATAATGAAAAAAAAAATCAGAGATACACTTTTCGTAATATGCGTCAACCTTTTCTTATTTTGCACATCTGCAATACAATTAAAAACTATTATCATAAATAAAATATTGCAAATTAGTAAATATTTTAATAAGCATGAATCTAAATACCTTATTATAATTTTTTATTTACTTTGTAAACCTTGACCCTTAAATGTATGAATTATTCTTTTAGAATTGTGTTTTTTATTCTCATATTAAAGGATAGAGACCTGAAATTTTAAGATATATTTTTAACTTTATTATTAGCATGTTTTTGTAATTTTTACAGGATTAATATTATTATATAAATATAGTGGCTGCTAAGAGTTAAATAAAAATTGATGCATATGATGCATCACTATGCATTTAAGGGTTAACCCTTAAATACCTGAGTTTTCAAAAATCATTTAAAAAATGTTTTTAGGCTTTCTTTTTTAAAATAAATAATGGGAAAAATACTATAAAAAATCATATTTTGTTTTAAGTATGGTTTACGGCTAAAAAACTGTTTGTTACTAATCGGCTAAACTGGTGTTTAATTGAAAAAATAATTTTCCTTGATAAAATTCTATAATATTAAGCACACAAGAATTTTGAGAACTATGATAAGAAATAACTTTTACTTGCTCACTGCAGAACAAAATAGGGTATTTCGCAAACTTCCAAACAAAACAAAAAGAACATGTATCAACAATTGAAAAAATAAATCTATCTTTATTCTTAAACAACACAAGTGTTGCCATCTAAATGTTGAAAATCGATTTAATAATATTTTCAGAATCTATTTTATTGGCAGCATTAGGCATTATAGTTTCAATATTATTCTAATAGTATGTATAAGCCTAAATTGGGTATGTTGCCTAAAGGCAACACCCGGCATTTAAAGGTTAAGCAAAAAAAAAAGTTCGAAATATCGCCACCAGGGGTTGATTTTTAATAAATTACATATTAGCATTACGATAGTTTAGAAATTTTATTTATTAATTTAACCTGAGACATTTCCCAGAACACACGGCGGCCAACTGTGGAACAGGATATCTTACAATTCCAGATGGTATCTGAAAATTATGACCGTCATGCGGTACATGTTTGTTATAACAAAATTTGTTAATATATCGTAAATGTTTGCTAAGTGTGTAATTCGTTAAAAAACGGCCTCGTAATTTTTTTTTTCGCTCAAACTAATTCCCATACCTTTATTATGTTCTCCACAAAATTTACAACATTCCGAACTATAATTTCGTCTATAGACAACTTTTTAACCCCTTAATTCTCGCTCCCGTCATATTCACTGGCTGTGTCTTTTACTCAGATTGTTTGATTCCCACCAATTTTATAAAATAGTGAAATTGGCTATATTTTAGTATCATTTTACCTGTCATTAAATAAGGTGAATACTTCTTTTTCAAAAAAGTGGTGCTAATGAGCAATTTAAATTTTTAAACCGGAATTTAATGCGACCGTTAAGGGGTGAAATAGGGCCGTTTAATTATGGACACCCTGCAAATAAAAATTTTAAACTATCGTAATGCTAATTGTGTAATTTATTTTTAAATGCCCTCTGATGACGAAATTTTGAACTTTTTTTCTTAAACAAATTTCCATTCCTTTATTATGTCTTTCACAAAATTTCACAACTTTATGAACAGTCGTTTTATCTGTAGACAACGTTAAAGTAGGGTCGTTTAGTTATGGACACCTTTTACATGTATCAGGGCAGCCTCCGGCGACTATTTTTATATTCTGTTAACACAACTATTTAAAAAAAAAATACATTTTGTAGTATATTTCTCTTGATAATGTTGTAAAAGCGTATGTAAATGTGGTGCGAAATAGAATTAAAAAATAGTCACTAGTTGCAGCTTTGATATATACATACATATACAAATATTACTCAAATAATTTAACTTAATGCCTTGAATCCGCTAAAAATGTATTCAACTCTATAAAGTTACTTTCTTCTGAAAATTAGGCTTTTGAAATACAAAATGAATTCTTTTATAAATACATATTGGGGAGAGGGGGGTACCTTTGAACTGGGGGCACCTTTGAACTGGGGGCACCTTTGAACACTGTAAATATTTTCCTTTAAATAAATTATATTTTTAAATATATGCGGCAGCACAGTGCTATTGATTCAATGTAACAATGATACAAAGCTTTAGTATTTCGCATGCACACTACTGTCTAACCAAGATATGTATGTTTTGCTTTCTTCAATCTAAACTTAACAAAATAAAGTTGTAAGCTTTCTGTTGATAATCTTATATCCCTAAAATTATAATTTACCATTTAATACCTATATAAAGATGTTAGCTTAAACTTATAAGATTTGTTTTATTCAAATTCTCAAACCTAATTGAATAAATAGTTGTAATGCTAAACTCCATGTGATGGTCCACCATTGAACGGAAAAGTTGGGGTACCATTGGACAATTAAAATTATGAAGTAAAGAGTTATAGATTTATCTAAATATTATTGTTGAAAAAAAAATTTTAATATGAAAATTAACACAAATGAGCACCCTCAAAAAGGGCGTAAAACGCTTCAATTTGATATCAGTAAAAAAATAAAAGTAAAATTGATTTTATTTTATTACGACATTTTCGTGATTTATAAAGTTAAGTCAAAAAACTAACAAAACGTGGTGCAAAACGAATAAAATTTGCGTAAAAGACCGGTTCTGAACGGGTTAACCCCTTGGGGACGAGCGACACGTATACGTGCCGCATGAAGCGCTCAGAATACTTGTATTTCCTCACCAGTAAAATTTTACTTTAAAATTTGCCTTATTTAACCCCTTGAAGGGCACCGGTACATATTATATACCACCTACGATTAATGAAGTTTTACACCAGAAAAATTTTATTAAATTTTACTTTTCTAACTTTGGTGGAAAAAAGGCCGTAAAATTGCTTTTACTTATTTTGAAATAGAATTTTTCAAAGATTCCGGTGGGAATTCACCATTTCACAAACGTAATTGCTTGCCCCTCAAGGGGTTAACTAATAAAAAATCAGTAATTTCAGTTAAATGTAATTATGTAACTTTATCCTTATTATTTTATATTTTGGAAAGATACGCAGTTTTTAATAAAAACGGTCGATATCTTCATATTTTGTTGTTTTGTTCAAAGGTACCCCTACACGGGGCAGGTTTAAACATAGAACTTTCAGCATTTTCAACCCTCATAGCATATTTAATTTATCTGAAAAACTGTAATTTTTTATTTCATATCATACAGAATTACATTCTTCCTCTCACGAAATATTTAAAATTCCATAAATATAATTCAAGTAAGAAATATGTGGATTTTGTTTTAAAAAAATGTTCAAAGGTGCCCCCCCCCCCTCTCCCCTATATTATTTGAATTTTTCTATTTTCATACGAAACAATCTGAAAATTTGCAGTTTCGATTGGTTGTATTTTTGTCAGTTGTAAAAAGGAAAAATACCTTCTTCTTTCATTATTTTATCTCCATTTAAATAACCTTATGAAGCTTATTTGAGGAGGAAATTTACTATTGGAAAAGTTTGAAATTAGACTCAGTAGACGCTTGGGTTGAATATTGTATTCATAAAGTTATGAAAAAGCGGTCGATTTAGAAACTTTTATTTCTTTGAAACAACTTGCTTCTTAAAATGATAATTTGAAATAACTTTACTATACATTTTCCATAATAGCTATGGTTTAAGTTATATATATATATATATTTATTTAATTTAGCCGCTATAAAAAATACATTATTTAAAATCATGTAATTCAACTTTCATGAAATTTATTGTAAAGACGTGAAAATTTTTATAGAAATAAATATACAAAAATAAATATTTGAAAAGAACA
>CAWVRF010000712.1:0-62251 GCA_963932465.1 Maratus speciosus
GGGTCTTTCTGAGAGTACCTAGCCCGTATTTGCGCATGAAAATCCAAGGTTCGAAGAAAACCATGAAAAACTCCGAACGATTAGGCTTACGGGCGTGATTGAGTTCGAACCTAGCATCTCGCGTCTGCCAGCTAAGTAAATGTTGAATGTGTAATAACACTTCATTAACTCTCCTTCTACTATATATTTATGCCATATTTACATAAAAGCGAGTTCTAAACTTTCGAAAAGCGAAGTAATTTTATTTAAAAGAGTAATTCATAAAATATTTGAAAGCTTAATCTTTTAGTCGCATTTAAAAGGTTGTCCACAAGTGAGTTTAAAAAAGAAATCAGAGTTTAAGAGTTACCTCTTCCTTTTGTCATACCACCACTTTGTATGCATGCGTTTTTGTCCAAAATCACCTCAACCAAATCAATTTTATTTCCTGTATGTGGCATTTTATATAGAGACACCTAGCAGTAGGCTGCCGCAATAAGAAAATAGTGAGATACGAGGTATTAGTCCAAGAGCCGACAGCACAAAAACCTATGTTATCAAGCACAAGAAAAAAAATCCTTCATTTTATTGAAGAGTAGAAGTAGGGGAATCTGATCCATGTCAGCCGGAAGTGAAGTGGTGCATAAGCTAAAAATTAATACCACTAGTGGTTGACTCGTAGGTTTATCATTGTGTTTGTCCTACAAACAAAGATATGAAAACATGGAGGACTGGGAGCAGGAAAACACAATGGTAAACCTACGAGTCAGCCACTGGTGGTATTAATTTGTGGCTTATGCACCACTTCACTTCCAACAGACATGGATCATTAGATTTCCCTACTTATACTCTCCCATAAAATAAAGGTTTTTTTCTTGTGCTTGATAACATAGGTTTTTGTGCTGCCGGCTCTTGGACTGTATAGTCAGAGACTTTTAAGATACAAAGACTGGCAAACTGTCAGTTTAACTGAGGATTTTTTATCACAGCTGTTGTACGGCAGTATATATATTTTATATTTTAATTTACCAAAGAAAATGCTTTTATCAGCATATTTGTTTATTGCGGTTCATTAAGTATTAGTCTACCCTATTTCATTTAGGCTTTAAAAAAAAATACTTTTATTATTATTTAACTTTATTTCTAGAAATTCAATATTTATAACGCATATTTAGCTATAAAAAATAGCTTCATGTAAAAAAATATGGCATAAACTTGATATATATTCATAAAAATTAATTTTTAAAGCTCATTCCAGCCATAGCACTTAATGGTAAATAACTCACAGCTGACGTACAAACCTTGAATTTCAGATGTTTCAATTTACAAATCAGATGGCTGTCATGATTTCGCATGCTTTTGAATGGAAATTGCCGGTCTATGTATCTTCAAAGTCTTTGGGTATAGTATTTGATTCCTTAGTCGATTGTGGACAAAAACAAATCGAAAAGCTAACGCTTGTGAAGTTTCAATCGTATAATCGAACTCATGCAGGCGAGTATTGCCAAGTTCTGAAATAAAATACGCCTACCAATACTACTAAAGATTGCCTCTGGACCATACCATATAGAGCTGAATCGTCCCATAATTGTCATTTCCTATACAAGGCATAATGGACTTTACCCACGAATGGCAACAGCCACACCTCTGCGACTATAGGTACCCACCGAAAAAGACCGTTGGACGAAGGAGAAGCAGTGTTAAAATGTTCTTCATATCTATGGACTTCACCCGAGGCTAACGAGAAAGACAGGCTACCGCGGTGGGTCCGATTCTTCTTTTTTACAGACCGCTGGAGTCATGTGATGCTCGAATGCACCAATGAAGGTGTGCGAAAATAGCATCACGTGACTCCAGCGGTCCGTAAAATAAGAAGAATCAGACCCACCGCGGTAGCCTGTCTTTTTCGTTAGCCTCGACTTTACCCATGTGATGTCAGCCGCGTGTAAGAAGAAGAAAAACACCAATAGATGTGAAGAACATTTTAAAACTGCTCCCCCTTCGTCCAATAAACACTAAACAGTTCTTTTTGGAGGGTATCTACCGGGTCTTTTTCGCAAGGGTTTTCCCCCCAGAGGCGTGGCTGTTGCCTTTCGCGGGTAAAGTCCATAGGCGTGAAGAATATTTTAACACTGCTCTCCCTTCGTCCAATAAACAGTCTTTTATCTACCCGCGGCTGACGTCACATGGGTAAAGTCCAGGCTAACGTGGTGCATCCCACGTGTCTTTTTTTACAGACCGCTACAGTGACGTGTGCTCTTTTCGCACACCTTCATTGGTGCATTCGAGCAACACGTGACTCCAGCGGTCTGTAAAAAAAGATACGTGGAATGCACCGCGGTAGTCTGTCTTTCTCATTAGCCTGAGGTAAAGTCCGTAGGCGTGAAGAACCTTTTAACACTGCTCGCCCTTCGTCCAATAAATAGACTTTTTCGGAGGTTTTTCCCCCGCAGAGGCGTGGCTATTGCCCTTTGTGGGTAAAGTCCATTTGTTTGGACAAACGCGCATGTCTAAACAAAATCTTAACATCATATGTCGCCACTCCGAGGCTAACGAGAAAGACAGGCTACCGCGGTGGGTCCGATTCTTCTTTTTTTACAGACCGCTGGAGTCACGTGATGCTCTTTTCGCACACCTTCATTGGTGCATTCGAGCATCACGTGACTCCAGCGGTCTGTAAAAAAAGAAGAATTGGACCCACCGCGTTAGCCTCGTTGCCACTCATATAGAAGCACGTTACTTAGCAAGAGTGGTTAGGTATAAGGAAAGGGCGAGGCTAACGAGAAAGGCAGGCTACCGCTGTAGGTCCGATTCTTCTTTTTTTGCAGACCGCTGGAGTCACGTGATGCTCTTTTCGCACATGTTCATTGGTGCATTCGAGCATCACGTGACTCCAGCGGTCTGTAAAAAAAGAAGAATCGGACCCACCGCGGTAGCCTGTCTTTTTCGTTAGCCTCGAGGAAAGGGCAGCTGACGTCACTGTTGGTCGAATTACTGTTGGTCAGCAAGGAAAACCTGTTCATTCATTATTACGCCTACTATACACATGACCTCCGGGAATTTGATTGGTATTTAACAGATCTATGATATGATTGGCCTACGTCGCCATTCCTGCAATCATCGCTATGATAAAAATGTAGTGGTAGATTGATTGACGGAAGTGTTTGTAAACGTGCCCTTTCCTTATAAGCCACAGAGTAAAGAGAAAGGATAGTGTTGAGGTGTGGTGTCTGGAGGTGACGCCGGAAATGCAGCTCTAAAATTCATATTCATTACATCCAGCCCAACACACAATAACTTGCTTTGACGCGTCTGTCAATTCAAACCTACATTTCTTTGCTTTTGCTTTTACCATTAGGAATTGTTATTCCTTATTCGCGTGTTGACTATAGATATGATTAAAATTTAATTTTAAAATGACTAATATATCATTTCACAAGTAAGAATTAGGTATGATTAAAATTTGGGTTTAAAATGACTAATATATCATTTCACAAGTAAGAATTATTTGATTATTTTATCATATGTATTTTAGCATCAGTATCAGAAGCGTAAGTTCGAAAGGAACAAAATTCTTTTGTTGGACGTTTGTTATTGCCCAAAAATCGCTGTTACCATTCTTCTTTTTTGTTTAAAGGATTAAACTTAAACATAAACAGCTCACTTTTATTTAGAGAAATGCACAGGTGACGTCAAAGAATTCGGCCCTTATTCCACGTGCTTGTTTTATTTGGGCCAAATGGGGGCATTTGAATTTGAGCGATAACCGGCATCATATTGCAAACCGTTTTTACGTCATACTGCATCTCTATTATTTCTCTTTACTGTATGGGTATTGTACAAGGTACTATACCTACGTGCTATGAGGTGGATATAAGAGAAAGTACTATTTTTGTGACAACATTGGCTGTCATTTGCATTAATTTACGGTGTTGCTGGTAGAGTGTTTTTATCAGGGTGCGTCCAATGGAGCCAACAAAAGTGACTACTTACTTCACGTCACGGTTAGTTTCAACCAAAGACATATATCTTGTTGGTTTCAATATAACAGCTTCAAGCACTTGATCGCAACAGGGCCGCCTTAACCATCGGGTAAACCAGGGTTCCGACTCTTTATATATAATTCAAAAGAACGTTTCCTCCGCATAAGATAATATTTTTTTTGTTCTAGATTTGTTTTTAAATCTTTCTTCGCAAGAAAAAATGACTATTAACTTTATTTCTTACAGACGAAATTGACATAATTGTCAGGGCTGTATAGATTTGATGATCCTGGGAGTGTGAATTAAAACAATATTTTTTGTATTATCTATATTACGTATGATACACATAATTAAAAAAATTATTAGTCTACTATCTCAGTATACATTGAGTAATACTAACTGCTTTGCCAAAGCCCCACGCGATGTTGCGCCGGACCTGGAATGCAATCTTTCAGTTTGTATCCACCGAATCAAAATCATCAATTTGTCAGCCTGTATCAACATCGACGAAATCCGATTTGCAAACAAAATGCCTATCGATTTGTTTTGAATGAACTTTCACTTTTGAGATAAGCTCTTAAAACTAGACTCTACAAGGTTTTAAACTTACATCAGCAGTCGACAAGCATCAGCAATGTTTCCAAACTATACGTGACTTATTTTAACGAATACTATCTAAGCATGATGATGACAAGCAATTCTGACAAGATGCTATGGAATAATCAAGCATCTTCAATACAATCAGCTGTGATTGAAGAACTTCAGGCGCACGGACACGAAATTTTTGAGGGGCACAAAATTTTTCATAATTTCATCTAAATTTCTATTAAAAGTCATATTGTGAAAAAATAGGATATTTGAGATATCAATACGATGAAATGGCAAAAATATATCTGAATGGTTAAAAGCACATTTCAATAAATAATAGAAAAAATAATTTATTGGAACTATTTTTCAATTTTCCGGAATACTTAATTTTTTTACTTTACACTTTTCGGAAAAGTGTGTAATATCTAATATGTGAAAAAAAAACTAGTATCAGTAAATCAACCAATCAAGGGACACGAAATTTGAAAGTACCCTGAGCTCAGAAACTTGCTAGTCGGGCCCTGAGAACTACGGCCATTTTAGAACAAAAATCGTGCCCACATGCACTGTTTGATAATTGGATGGTTATAGGATCGTCAAATTTCTGCCCAAATTCCTGTCGATGAATAAAATTTTAATTGGCGCCGTATTTGTAGATTTAGGCTCTGTTCATATGACGGCGATTAGATCACCTCTGGTCGCGCCATTGGTCCTTGATTCGCTTCTTGCCAGTCAAGGACCTGTGGCGCTACTCGTAGCTATGCAGTATTCCTCGCTGTACCCCAAAACCTTTGAAGGCCTGTTCATTCCTACAACAACGCGTTGGACGAAAAGGATATCAGCGTGCATGATTCGTGTACGATCTTCGGATATCCCAAGCAACCCGTAAGTTTCTAATTACACTGGACAATTTGAAGAGACAATAATTGCCGCAAAACGACGAACAAGGCTGGCTCCTCCTGCGACAGTTTTCCAAATATTTCATTGGTTCCTATCTACGTTGCTCCGTTACACCACAAAAGAAACACTATGCAACATACGTACAGGATACATGCTCATACTGTGCTTAGACGTTAGGCGCGCCACACACCAGGGAAACATGCGGCAGAAAAGAGTGAGGCATGCGACAATTGCACCCTGTTAACAAAGAAAAAACCGGTTTGAACAGCAGAATTTGCCTCATGTCTCATGATTATTGTCGCATGTCTCTCTGGTGTGTGGCGCGCCTTATTGTCCAAATTATGACGAACCTTCATTCCAAACTTCGCGATACTCATCTGGGCAAGTTCAATATTCGATAATACGATCGTAACTAAGATAGTTAGGAAACATCAGCTTGACGTTAGTGGAATTCGCTTTAGTCAAGAATCGATGGGAACTAATCGAATTTTCTATTCCACATGCCGGCAATCTCATCCCGAGGAGCCCTAGTCTCACTCGAATAATCAAATTTGCCCAGGTGAGTATAGCCAAGTTCTGGAATGTAGGTTTGGGTTTGACATAGTTTGGACAAACGCGTCTGGTGGCTGAGAGGTTCTACTGTCAAAGCTGACGAGAAGGAGAGGTGCTGGGTCGAATCCAATCGCGCCCGTTGACCTAAACGTTTGGAGTATTTCGTAGTTTTCTTCAAATCTTTGGAAACCTTGCGTAAATACGGGTTAGGTTCTTTTTAGAAAGACCTGAGAGCTCCGGAGAACACAACGCATGTAAGGCTTATATTTCTCATGTAAATATTCGGCCGTCACAAACAGCAACAAAACACAAATGCATCTGTCTAAACATGATCTGATTATCCTACGTCGCCATTCTCGTACAGAGGCACTCTAGACTGAATTTCAGATCGTTTCTTGAGAGATTGAGAATCAATTTGCGATTCGTTTTTGGGCTGTATGTAAAAACTTCATCCTGGCTCATTCAACTCTTTAGTTTTATTAAAAGTGTCCTGATATTGAAAGTCTATAGAGATGAGGACTCGCCCTTCAACAGTGGATTGAAAAAAGATATCGCTAAGCGAGCACGAAAACGTGCGAAGAGTTCCTTTTTGAGTGCATAGACACATCCTCGTTGATGTATTGTGAAAAGAAAAATTGGCAACATATTTTTCTGTAAACAAGCATTTGGGCGTCAGGGAGAATCGCAGCACATTGCATGAGACAGGATACAAATTTTGAAATTCAAATTTATTTCTCTTCTGTTAACAGTTAACAGGAAAGAAACAGAACTAGCTGTTTCCGGATTCACGCTTTGTGCCTCATGTCTGTACCGGTGTACCCGCCGGGTCTATGCCCCCTAGATATTTGAGAAAGCCTTGACAAACGTCACACAAAGCAGGCAAAACAAAGAAAAAAGATCATTCATTAGCTGGTGGATATCCACGAGGTAACGAATGATCTTTCTTGTTTGTTTTGCCTGCTTTGTGTGACGTTTTTATGACGCGTGTCAAGGCTTTCTCAAATATCTAGGGGACGTTGATATGACGCACCATAAATAGACGGCTTGCACATGACGTCACATGTTCAGAAGAAACTGGCATCGCTTCATATGGCGCTCAAATATAAGGCGAATGTGGTGTTCTCCATTTGACTTATTAGCACTATAATAATAAAAATAAGAAAAATCTAATTTAAACAGAAAGGCAACACGTGTTTTTAACGGTAAACGGAGAGTTCTGACGTTCCGTGTGGGCTCCAGATGCAACACCAGATTAGAACATCAGTCATTGCTAATAGCAATGTGACGTCAATGCAAGCTGTCTATAGTAATAGGAGCCAGATATGTGAGAGGTGACATATGATGCTCAGACGGTGCCTAGACAGATACATTTGCTCAAATTATGGCAAATCTTGGCATTTCCTATTCCAAAATTTGGCGATATTCGCTTGAACGAGTTCGATTATCCCAATAGGAGCTTAGATATAAGAGGCGACGGATACGGTGTAAAATATTTGATTGGTTGAAACGATTCTGGACAGGAGCAAATCGCCAAACATCTTGGCGGGTCTGCCGTCGCCAAGCTAATGTTTGTTAGCTTGTCATACCGTGACCAACGACATACAAGGCCAGTTCCTGTCTTTTAAAACGTCACATAGAGTGGGTCATCTTTACACGATGATTGGTACACCCGTCGTTTTGTGCCAATAGCCGTGTAAAGATGATCCATTCCGTGTGACGTTTATAGACCTGACAGGCCATATAGTGTAAACGCAGCATTAAAGTCATGAACTGGCCTTGTATGTCGTTGGTCGCGGTCATACATAATTGAACTCGTCCAAGCGAGTATAGCCAAATTCTGGAAAATAAAAAGCCTATGTTTGCCGTAATTTCGGCAAACGCGTGTGTATCTCTAAGCACAAACTGAGCATCATATGTCACCTTTCTCATATCTAGGCGATTTGCTTTTCTTCAAAATCGTCTCATCCAATCAAGTTTTATACAGTCCGCCATTCTGATGTGGAGGTAGGCTATAAACACGACCAGTTGTGGTTGGTAAACATGATCATGTTGAGAATAAGTATGTAGCGTTCCTCCGTATGAGAGTGGCGACATATGGGAAATAAAGATTGATTGAAACGATTTTGCTCAAAAATGAATCGTCAAACATCTTTGTGACCCTGCTATTTTCGCTAAAGCTAATATTTGTTGACTTGTCTCATTCGTCTTATAGACCAGTCACCACCCCCTAAATACAAGGCTTGAATGCTGACACAACAATGGCGGATGCCGAAGGCGGATTTTTTTAACATATGTAGGGTCCCTTAAATTTAGACACTAGTATTTTATAAAAGATTTCTTTGACTTGTTTAATCTCAGAAAAATAAAGTGAAAAAACTTTTGAAAATTGTTGGTGCCAAAATTCAAGGGACCGTTCACCACCTGAAAAACATCCACCTTCAGCAGTCTCCATTTTTGTGTAAACGCTCAGGCTTAGGCGGTGGACAAGTTTCAATAGACGCTTTCAGTGTGACGTCAGTCATGACGTTTTGCTTGGAAACTGACTTCAAACAAACGGTTGCTATACGTCATTTGTTTTTAAATATAAATCGTGGAAAATGTTACCAGTACATATCAAGTATTAAAACACTTAGACGTGAGATATAGACATAAGATATAGCTGCAACACACAAACAAAATAGAAAATACAACATAGCAACCGTTTGTTTGGAGTCAGTTTCCAACCAAAATGTCATGACTGAAATCGTCTATTCCCGTCATATCCCAGGAAATAACTTAGCAAGGTGGTATGCATTTTGTTAATCCACTAATTTCTGTTGATTTTTACTAGTTTTATAATAATTGTTGGATTGGGGTCACGTGGCTGAAATTGATCAATCGAATTCGTTCAGGCGAGAATTGCCAGCTCTAAAATTGGGATTTGCCATAGCTTGGACAAAACCTCCAGTCTGGCCATGCGCGTATGTCCAACTCTCTTATAAAGACACCCTATCTTATAATGGAGGATATTCCAAATATGAGTTCGAGGCTGAAAAAAGTCACGTGATACCGGTAATGGAGGATATTCCAAATATGGGTTCGAGGCTGGAAAAATTCACGTGATACCGGTAATTTACCCAAGGAACTTCTAACTGATAAGAAGGGAAGATACTACTGTTTTGCCTCATGAACTGTTTCATTGGCTAGCGGGGATTTACATTACACGTCTACGGAGCCTTCCCTTCTTTACGCTAGAAGTTTTTACCTTGACCACGTGATCAAAACGGAGATGGAATATCCACCATTTACCCAAAGAACTTCTAACTGATAAGAAGGGAAGATACTACTGCTTTGCATCATGAACTGTTTCATTGGATAGCGAGGATTTACATTACACGTCTACGGAGCCTTCCCTTCTTTACGCTAGAAGTTTTTACCTTGACCACGTGATCAAAACGGAGGGAGATGGAATATCCTCCATTACCAGGGGCACATATACCCTTTAATTTTCAAAGGTCTATATTTACTGATCGAATGGACTTTACCCACAAATGGCAACAGCCACGCCTCTGCGGGAATATACCCTCAGAAAAAGACTGTTTATTGGGCGAAGGGGAAGCAATGTTAAAATGTTCTTCATGCCTATGGACTTTACCCACGAATGGCAACAGCCACACTTCTGCCGGCAGGTGCCCTTCGAAAAAGATTGCTTATTGGACGAAGGGGAAGCAGTGCTAAAATATTCTTCATGCCTTGTATTATACATATCTTCATGCCATATTCTTGTGTTTTTCTTCTATCTACCCACGGCTGACGTCACATGGGTATCCATTGGCGTTTTCCTTCTGCTTACCTGCAGCTGATGTCACATGCGTAAAGTGGAGCCCATTTCGCCACTCTCTAATACATAAAGGCAGATTGCAAGTACACTGCGTTATAAAACGTTTGTGATATTGGAAATTAGTTTTTATAAAATGCGATATAGAGCAGTTCACATCACGTGACTTTTACCGGAGAACAATGAAAAAAGCTGTAGGACACACAAACAGAAAAAACATTGATAAAGGTAGCGATAGCTGTCCTACAGCAGCAGCAAAAACCTGTTCGTGACGTCACCTTGCACAGCTCTATTGAAAATTACAGTTTACGCATTGGACTTTACCCACGAATGGCAACAGCCACGCCTATGCGGGTAGATACCATCCGAAAAGAACTGTTTATTGGACGAAGGGGAAGCAGTGTTAAAATGTTCGTCACGCCTATTGGTGTTTTTCTTCTGTTTACCCGCGGCTGACGTCACATGGGTAAAGTCCTTTACAAACGCGTGTGTATCTCTAAGCACAAACTGTGCATCATATCTAGGCTCTGCCACAGATTAAATACTTTACATATTATTTATGAGATATTTAATCTGTGGACTCCGTAGTCAGACATGCTGGACGACAGTGGATATCTCTCCAAGGTGCTTGGCGATTTGCGAATCATCAGAATCGTCTCATCAAATCAAATCTTATACACTCATCCATTTTCATGTCTAGGTACGCTATAAACACGACTAGTTGTGGTTGGTAAACATGATCATGTTGAGAACAAGTACGGGTTCCTCCGTATGAGAGTGGTGACATAGGGGAAATAAAGATTGATTGAAAGGATTTTGATCAAAAATTAATCGTTAAACATCTTTTTGACTCTGGCATTTTCGCTGAAGCTAATATTTGTTGACTTGTCTCATTCGTCTAATAGACCAGTCACCAATTACAGTTTCGAGGCTAACGAGAAAGACAGGCTACCGCGGTGGGTCCGATTCTTTTTTTTTTATAGACCCGCTGGAGTCACGTGATGCTCTTTTCGCAAACTTTCATTGGTGCATTCGAGCATCACATGACTCCAGCGGTCTGTAAAAAAAGAAGAATCGGACCCACCGCGGTAGCCTGTCTTTTTCGTTAGCCTCGTTACAGTTTCAAATGACGTCACAAATCGGTCAAATATCCGTTGAGGGCAATGGAGGATATTCCAAATATGGGTTCGAGGCTGAAAAAAGTCACGTGATACCGGTAATTTACCCAAGGAACTTCTAACTGATAAGAAAGGAAGATACTACTGCTTTGCCTCATGAACCGTTTCATTGGCTAACGGGGATTTAATTACACGTCTACGGAGCCTTCCCTTCTTTACGCTAGAAGTTTTTACCTTGACCACGTGATCAAAACGGAGATGGAATATCCTCCATTGATTGGTAGCGGAGAGGATTGTGCATGCGATTGGAGGTCAACCGGGCAGTTGTGATTGGCTGATAAAAAGATCATCAGCTTATTACAACTTGCGTATTGCAAATGTTTGTATCACAGAAAACAATCGTAAATTAAAATACACTGTTAAAAGTAGTCTGAAAAATTACCTCTGTTTTTTAAGGTTATCTATTTTCTGACCAATGAGAACGCTACATAGCCACCTATATAGCGTTCTCATTGGTCAGAAAATAGATAGCCTTTAAAAACAGAGGTATTTTTTCATGATATTTTTAACTGTATAGTTGACGGTTTATATTAAAAGAGTTCATACATAATATGATGACTACTCTGATATTAAATCCTTCCGTAATGCAAGGTGCAGTGAAAAAAGTTGCCTTTAAATTCGTTCAGCGATTGATATGAGAACATTGCGGACATACATGTATAACTAAGGATGGACAAAAACAAATCGCCAAGCATCTTGAGAATCCTTGATCGCCAATTTAGTATTCGTTAATGTGTATCACTAGCTCAAATAGGTATTTTGAAGCTCTGGGAGATGCAAGTTTGCTATGACAGACGTTTGACTATGAATTCGATTCTGAACGCTGTCGTTGTTTCATTTCAATGGCAACATTTTTCTCTATTATTGTTTCCGACACTAATGATATTGAAATCGTTCAGACAGCGCTCAGAATACGCTCCTGGCGTTGCGCGCGATCTGATTATTAAAAGATTCAAGAGAAGAGTGGACATATCAATTTTCCACGGTGGATAGCTCTGCAGACGAAAAACGCGTTCTTTCCGCACCATCCACGTACGCCATATATGACTTTGATCGATAGTCGTCCTCTGCACAAGACGCGGCTAAATATGGCAGATGCAGACGGGAGTAGGAAAGGTATCAAGTGCCCTCATTTATGAATGCTCCATCTACTGGATCTTACTTAGGCGACATACGATAAATATCCGATAGGTTAAAAGGGTTTTGAACAAAAGCTTGTCATTATCTCCATTCTATTTATTTATTGAACATATACGTCTGACTTTTGTGCTTGACATCAAATGCCGCTTATAAGTCATCGTCAATATACAAGGACAAGATAGCACAAGGAAATTTACAACATTAGGGAATTACATCCGGGAGCTCCACTAGGAGTGTGCAACGGAGCCAGCGGCAGTTGAACCTACCTACGCTCTCAGGTGATTAGCGACGCGGTGCTTTAACCACTCAACCACGGTGGCCCTCTTCATTCTATTTGTTGATGAGTATCGTCAAGTTCAAGAATGTGTGTTGCTAGTTAGGACAGAAAATAACTTCTACTTCGTGTAGGGTAATCAGATTTTATTTCATTGCAACTCGGGACTCGGGTAGATTTTAATCGTTTCAAGTTAGGGTTGACCCATTTTTTCAAATAAAAAATTATTCTAAGTATCTTTCAGATGAAAACTATATGATGTGATATGAATATTAATAAGTAGACTAGCTGGCTTCGCCCAACAGCGGGCTCCTAATTACATCGGAACCTCTAATTTATACGAACCTTGAATAAAACGAATGTCGAATTAATATGAAAATTTTACAATATACGAACCTCGTGTTCGAATTTCCGCTGTATACGGCATTGTATAGTGGACGTGCTGCGCACGCGCTGGCGAAATTATATGAATTTTATCCAAAAAACGAACCTCCGACATGTGTCCCTGCTGCTCCAGCCATCGTATAGGACTGCTGCAGAACCCATTAACACCTCCTTCCACTGCTAGAGGACGCAATATGTTTCATATGAATCTCTGATACGCGTCCCTGTACCGTACGGGCGATTCAAGCAATTGAATACGGCCTCTGGTGGAGAAAAGATAACTTATCGCTTTTGGAAAATCCCGTGCAAACACATTACGTTACATGTATTTTTAATTTGTTCTAACGGGCTGCTAGGGCAAATTAGGCCTAGAAGCCACAACAACTTAAAGCAGAGTTTAAGATTAAGTGTCCACTGACATGCAGAAATAAGTTAGGATATAATTCAAACATAACTTTATTAAAACCAATTAAAAACATGATTAAATGTATTAAATATAACAATATATGGCCATAACTTCGGCCAAGAATTTAAACAGCTCATATATTGAGCCTTTACTAATATCAGTTACATTACTGAAATATAACATGCAGAAACGAGCCCTCTGAACATGAAGTCGCTCCAATATGTACCCACAAACAGAATACCACTTCGTAACTAACAGTGAAACATGCAGTTATAGAAATCATCCAATTAGAAACCAGCATACGTCATCGGCACGATGACGCAATACCTAAGTTGAATTCAGTCATTCATCTCCAGATGCGTGGAATTCGTAAATGTATGACGTCATATCTTGTGAAAAACGAAACGCTCGTAAGTTAAAAGCTGAGAAGATTTCGTAGCTGAGCTAGAAAACAAACATCGATATCGAGCAGTCTCAGAATTGGGCCGCAAAGCAAAATGACTTTAAACGTTGATACCTATGCCGTATTTCGATATCGGCAAGAAATGCCGCGATATGACATCAATGGCCCGCCTTCCACACATCTGGAAGATGTTAAACTTGTAATTAAAAAATGAAACTTTAATTCAAAACTTTATATGCAGTTTCATTAAAAAGGTATTTAAATATTTTCCAAAAGAATGCTAGTTTTCTTTCTTCTTTAACTCCAGTACAGCAAGATCCCAGTTCAATATGAAATAAGTACAACTAGAAAAAGTAAAGCATTTTAAATTAACTTTAATTCTCAAAAATTCTCTTTCTAAATTTTTCAAGTGTAATTTTAGTAGGTGGTTTTGTAAAATAATCAGCTAAGTTTTCATTACTAGATACATACTTTAAATTAAACAACTTTTCATATACTAAATTTCTTAAAAAATGATATCTTACGTGTATGTGCTTAGTTTTACTATTCTCTATAGGAGAGTTAGAAAAATCTATAGCAGCTCTGTTATCACAATATAAGTTAAACTCTGAAAAATGAGATGGAAAGATTTGTAGTTCTTTACCCTCTTTTATTATGTTAATTATCCAAATGAGTTCTTTAGCAGCATCGGTTAATGAAATATTCTCCGATTCCATTGTGGAAAGAGCTACACAACGTTGTTTAGAAGTTCGCCAAGATATTACAGCATCATTTAAAAATAAAATAAACCCCCCAATCGATACCCGATCGTCTCGGTTAGATGCATACTCGGCGTCACTAAAACAATTTATTGAAAAGTTATTACAAGAAAGACTTAATTTTTCATATCTTGTATGATATACATAACCAAGTACCTTTAATAAAGCTAACCAATGTATTTTACCAGGATTGCTTTGAAATTGTGAAAGAAGATTAATCACATAACTAATATTGGGACGTGTCCTACTGGCCAAAAAGGACAAACATCCAATTAAGTTACGATATGGAATTTCTTCCATTTCAGCAATTTCATCATTAGTTTGAGGGCAATCCTTTTTGGAAAATACAACCCCCTTTGAAATGGGTAAAGAAACAATAGGAGGATAATATTCTTTAAATTGTTCATAAATATTTTCAATGTAATCCGTTTGTTGAATAGAAATACCATTTTTAGTTTGTTCAAAGTTAATCCCAAGTAGTTTAACGGTCTCCCCCAAAACTTTAATGTCAAACTTTTGTTTTAACACATCTATAACTTTAAACATTTGATCTTTATCCTTTCCTAACAAAATCATGTCATCAACATAGAACAGTAAGACAATTTCGGAATTAAGAGAATAAACACAGTTGGTCCACTCGAACTTCTTAAAATTTAAACTTTCTAAGACGGAATGAAGTTCGTAAAACCATTCACGCCCGCTCTGATGGAGTCCATATAGAGCTTTCTTTAATAAACAAACGTGATCTGGTGTTTCCAATTCTACGAAACCAACTGGTTGTCTCATATATGTAACTTCCGACAAAGGGGCATATAAATATGCACAGCGAACGTCCATTTGAATATGATGCCATTTCAATCCACAAATTAAAATCGAGAAAAATAAACGTATTATAGTGAAATTAACCACAGGGCTAAAAACCTGATCATACTGAATGCCTTTCTCTTGTCGGAAGCCTTGTGCAACGAGACGAGCCTTAAATCTAATTATTTCGTTCTCTTTATTGCACTTAATAGTATAAACCCATCTGCTTCCCAAGATTCTAGCATTCGGAGGTTTTTCTACTAAAGTCCAAACTTCTCGATCTTTAATAATTTGAATTTCCTCCTCCATTGCACGCTTCCATAATTCAGCTTGAGGGGAACGCATTGCTTCATGAAATGTATTTGGAACGTTCACCTGATCCTTCTTTAATTGTCATTCATTTAAACTATTTGCTTCTAGTTCCTGATTTACGATGCCCGTAAAGTTATTTTTACCACTGAAGTCAAATATTTTTGGATCGAAAGGTATATTTTTAGATTCACAATAAGTTTTAGCATCGTTTTGGGATCTTAAACGCATATTGGTCCCCAATATACTATAATAAATATCGGTACGCGATCCATCTGAACGAGGAACAGCCTTTCGAAACCACTCGATGTTTGGTTTAGTTAACGTAGGAGATTTAGATACTGTTTGTATCGGTATAGAACTCTCCGACTCCCCCTCAATTAATTTAACTTGTTTATCGGGTTCAACACACGATTTTTCAGCATCAGAAACCTCCGAATCGTTTAAATCTAATGCATCCAAATGGAATAAACTTCGGTCAGAAACCCGTTTATTTTTAACTGGTTCCTCTATTCTAACATTGATGGTCTCGATAACTTTGTCTTTTTCGGGGATCCATACACGATAGCCTTTTGTGCAAAGAGCATAACCTACAAGTACCCCCTTCTCAGCATGCATATCAAGTTTACCGCGATTATGTTTAGGAATTCCAACATATACAGTGGAACCGAAAATTCTTAGATGTTTAACAGACGGCACTTTTCCTCCAAATAATTCGATATCGGCAAGAAATGCCGCGATATGACATCATGTTCAAGATTACTTTTTTGCACAATTTCAGCTTTCATGTGACATTAGCGTTGTGTGTTATATGAGAAGTTAAACATTATCGAATTATTTGAAAACTTAAAACTTTCAAATGCGTTTACAATGAATAATGATTTCAATGGCACTTTAGCATTAGTTAAAGGGACAATTCTCCTATACCGACAGCTGCGATTAGCGCACACTATAAGCCTTTTTAAGTTCCAATAGCAGGTGTGCTGCAAAATTTTCTAATTCCACCTTCTACCGCCAAGGGCGCACTGTTCTAAACAAACCACCTTCCGAACGAAACTCAAACTTGTGTCCACGCTGTCTCCTGCATCGTTTAGCAGGCGTGCTGCTAAATTCTTTAGTTCCACTTTCTACTGCTAGAGGGCGCAATATGTTTTATATGAACATCCAATACAGGTCCCCGTACCTGTGGCACAATACAGCACGAGTGCTGCACATGCTTTGCAATATCTGTTAGTTTCACTTTCCACCGCCAGAGAACACACTCTGTTCTAAACTAAATCGTCTATATCCAAACGAAACTAGGTTATTCAACCTATCCGTAGATACTTGTATATTAGTCGAGGAGGCGAGGACTCGAATAAGAATTTAAGAAATTTTCTGAAATTATTATTCAGAAATAATGGTAATCATTACACATAAATTAAGACTGTGAGAGGTTATAAACGAAATACTAATGTAATTTGGAATTAGTTTCGATGATATATGAGTAATAGAAGTTTAGTTATTAAGATATGGCTCAGTTAAGCAGAAATCCACATAGGTAGGACGCGGGGGAGGGGAGATGGAAGTGCTCTTCAACAAATATCTAATTAAGACTACTTAAGTACTTTGTCAAAAATTGGGACTGGCAGATGAGCCAGGAATATAATTTAAAGATTTTACTGAAATTACTATTCTAAAATAGTGGTAACAACTACTAATAAATTAACTTTAAGACAGCATGAGATGATAATTAAGATATTAATGGATATTGGAATTAGTCTCGAAGAGGTATGAATAACAGAAGTTGAGTTATTAAGATAGGGCTCGGTTAAGCAGAAATCAACAAAGGGGAGAGAGGAGATGAAAGTGCTCTGTGACAAATGATTAATTAAGTCTAGTGCACTAGTCTATCGAAAATCGAGGATGACAGATTTGGTAGGAATATAATTTAATGATTTTGATGAAATTACAATTTGAATGAATTTTAATAAGTAAACTAATTGGTTTCGCCTGCTAACCGATCACTCCTTTAAAACGAATCTTTAATTTATACGTAAATCTCGAACCGGGTTCCCACAGCCTGCAGCAACGTATAGACCCCTTGCATTGACGTCACGTTGCTATTAGCAACGACTGATACTATAGCTTCTGGAGCACACACGTGGAGCACAGAACTCCCCGTTTGCCGTTAAAAGCACGTGTTATCTTTCTCTTTGATTTAGATCTTCCTTATTTTAATTATTATAGTGCAAATAAGTCTAAAAAATCAAATGGAGAGCACCAATTCACCTTATATTTGGGCGCCATAGGAAGCGATTTCAGACATGTGACGTCATGTGCAACACGTCTATAGCATTCACCGGGGTCCCTGAACTCATATTAAATTTAAAACCGAACAAACCTCGAACCAGATCCCCGCTGCCTACGGCACCGTAGTCTTCGATTCCACTGCTCAGGGATTTCTAACAATATATCAAGAGGGGTGCCGGCAAAAGTTTGGGGAAGGGGCACGGGAAGTGCAAATTATGAATAAGTGGTCACGGGTCTTTCTAACACTATATTGCATGATGAGTATTGGCAAAATTTAGAAAAGTGCCTCTCCAGCCCACAAAGTAGGGGAGGTGCATATTATGAATGAGTGGTCACAGGCCTTTCTAATGATATATCACATGAGGGGTGTCGACAAAATTTAGAAAAGTTCTTCCCCAGGGGGAAAAGTGAGGGGAGGGACACCGGAGGTGCATAACATGAATAAGTGGCCACAGGACTGTCCAACGATGTCTCACATGAGGGGCGTCGGCAAAAGTTAGAAAAGTGCCCCATAGTGGGGGCCCTACCATCATCACCCCCGAAATACACCCTTTTTGAAATTCTTACATATCATAAATAACATTTATGGGAAAGCTCTGTAAAATAATCCAATCTAAAATGATGAAAACGCTGAGATTTCAAAAAAATTAGAAAAGTGCCCCCCGGGGGGCGGGGGCAGAAAGGTTCATAATATGGAGGAGTGATCGGAGGGCATTCTGATCATATATCACGAAAGGTTCGGAAAAAGTTTGAAAATCCCCCCACTCTATGGGTCCACTTTCGTGCACCCTGAATACCACTCGGAATTCACACAACCACCCCTCTTTGAAATTTTTACATTTAATAATTATTTAACTGAGGGATCTGTCAAAAAACCGCATCTGAAACTATATTTATTGTATAAAACACTATGTTTTAAAAATTTCTTTGCATGCCCCCCCCCCCCTTCCCTTCTCCGAAATCCAACTCCTCTGACTTATTTAAAATTTGTAGGTGTTTTTTTATAAAATATCTGAAATTTTAAAATCGATCGGTTAGTTAGTAATTTTCCTTATTTTTATAAATTCGCGATTGGACTTCGAAAAGTGAAACCAAAATTTGCATTCTTTTTGTGCGCTAGTTTCCCGTTTTTAGCTCACAGGCTATCAAAGCCTGAGAGCTAATGTGCCCGCCCTTTCTGTATGTATGTACGTACGTACGTATGTATGTAAGTACGTAACGCGATAACTCTTGATAGAAACATCCGATTTGCTTCAAAATTTTTTTCTAGGTTCATTGTGATAAGGCGCTAATCTGATTAGTTTTGGGAGTTCATTGGTTAAGGATAAAGGGGGAAAAGGGGGGTTAGTCCACCCCCTTAATTCAGATAAATGGGTTTTTTTTGCAGAATCATTCGATTTGCTCCGAATTTGGTATACCGGTTTATTATGTTAAGGAACTTCCCTGATTAGTTTTGGGGGTTCATTGGTTAAGGATAAAGGGGGAAAAGGGGGGTTAGTCCACCCCCTTAATTCAGATAAATGGGTTTTTCATGAAGAATCGTTCGATTTGCTCCGAATTTGGTATACCGGTTTATTATGTTAAGGAGCTTCCCTGATTCGTTTTGGGGATTCATTGGTTAAGGATAAAGGGGGAAAAGGGGGGTTAGTCCACCCCCTTAATTCAGATAAATGGGTTTTTCATGAAGAATCATTCGATTTGCTCCGAATTTGGTATACCGGTTTATTATGTTAAGGAACTTCCCTGATTAGTTTTGGGAGGTCATTGGTTAAGGATAAAGGGGGAAAAACGGGGTTAGTCCACCCCCCTTAATTCAGATAAATGGGTTTTTCATGCAGAATCATTCGATTTGCTCCGAATTTGGTATACCGGTTTATTATGTTAAGGAAGTTCCCTGATTAGTTTTGGGGGTTCATTGGTTAAGGATAAAGGGGGAAAAGGATGGTTAGTCCACCCCTTTTAATTCAGATAAATGGGTTTTTCATGCAGAATCATTCGATTTGCTCCGAATTTGGTATACCGGTTTATTATGTTAAGGAGCTTCCCTGATTCGTTTTGGGGATTCATTGGTTAAGGATAAAGGGGGAAAAGGGGGGTTAGTCCACCCTCTTAATTTAGATAAATGCGTTTTTGATGCAGAATGATTCGATTTGCTCCGAAGTTGGTATACCGGTTTATTGTGTTAAGGAACTTCCCTGATTAGTTTTGGGGTTCATTGGTTAAGGATAAAGGGGGAAGGGGGGCTAGTCCACCCCCCTTAATTTATATAAACGGGTTTTTCATGCAGAATTATTCGATTTGCTCCAAATTTGGTATACCGGTTTATTATGTTAAGGAGCTTCCCTGATTCGTTTTGGGGATTCATTGGTTAAGGATAAAGGGGGGCTAGTCCACCCCCTTAATTTAGATAAATGGTTTTTTTTGCAGGATTATTCGATTTGCTCCAAATTTGGTATACCGGTTTATTATGATAAAGAGCTTCCCTGATTAGATTTGGAGGTTCACTGGTTAAGTATAAAGGGGGAAACGGGGGCTAATTCCCCTTCACTTATTTTTTTGAAGGGCATTATTCTTTAAAATAAGAGTATAATATACAATTAGTGTGAATAGCCTGTGAGCTCAATGCCATCAGTTTAGCTGGGCACTTTTCTTTTTTATTGTTTTTGGATTGTTTCCCAATGTTTTCTAATGAGATGGTAAGTTATTAATTTCTATGGTACCTATTTCCCACAGGATTACCTTGAGACATGAAAGTCCGGGTTCCCCCGATATTTCCTTTTTATACACTGCTCTCGCATCTCTGTGTGAAAAGAGTAGTTTCGGCCGACCCCACCCCCACAGGCACCTACCAACATTAATAGTATAGAAATTTGTTCATTTTACTACTTAAGAGATAAAATTGATATTCAAGATATTATTGTAGACTACTTTTATGCAATTATATTAGCATATGGTTTAATTTCAGTTTGAGTTTGAAGAGTGTGATGATCAGGTCGGGTTGTCTTAAAGTAGAATTTTCGGGTTCAGGTCCATTATAACACAAACTGCTGGACACACTAAATATAAGCATGTGCTATGTTTTTATTCATAAAGTCAATCAATCTACTGGCAGCAACGTAGATAAAACTGACTTGCAAAAAAAAAAAAAAACTGTTTTCAAAACACTCTTGGTAAAATATGCCAACTGGCATGCAATAAATAAATAAAAATATCGGAAATATTAAGCTATACTAATAAAGCACTAAGTTTGCCTGTGTGCGATGGCTAGGAAAATCTATTGCAAGTAGAGGTTTGAAAATGTGCATGACATAGTCCAAGACTTGTGCGAATGCACACACTGAGACTCAAATATTTAAATAATTAGCTGAGATATTAATGACAAATAACAAGTAAAAATTAAATTAAAAAAATATATAAAAACCCGACTGCGTAAAAAGCAAACTAATTAATTATTTCTCATCAATGTGAAACTATTTTTTATATTACTTACCTATTTTTTTTATTTACTTGTATTGATGACTTTTAAGTTGTGTTTAATTATTAGTTCCTATCTATAAACACTGTTTTGATGAGGCCTATAGATGTCTATGAAGGTTAGAGTTGCAGTAAAGCTAGAAATCCTACCTACACAGCTTCCAGGTCGTGTAATATTTAAACGGAGCTTCTGACTGTAAAATAGTCAATGAAACATCGTCTTAATTTTGAAAGACCTATCCAATGATATGCCACTCAATATGGTACGTAAAAAAAAATTTCATCTCAACCGCCATTTCGTATTTTACGGCCACCTTTTTGAATTTATAAAAAAAACCTAGCCTATAACCATCGGACGGTTAAGACGAATTGACAGAGACCTCATTCATTAAAATCCATCAAGCCGTTGGGATGTTTCGAGGGTATAAAGAAATCCACATACCCAGATACGCGTGAAACACATAACCCTTCCTCGCAGTCGGGTAAAAATGAACAATCATCAAAAAGATGAAATTTTTCTCAAAATGGCATGTAACATCCACACTGGAATATCACTAGCAGAGAAGATCCAAAGCCTCATCAGCTAAACAGTTTAAAATACTGAATATAAAATATCCACCAAAGTATAATACTTTTAACTTTCTAACGGGAAAATTTGTTAAAAAAATATGAATGTTAACTCTGAGAAAAAATTTCTTTTAAAAACTTGTTTTTCCCCATCTTTCCAAGCTTGGATCGGCTCGACTTTTCAGAATGCAAGAAAATAAAAAAATACCCTCTTAATCTTGGTTTAAGGAAAAGTTTTCTAAGGTTCAAGAAAAGAGTTTTCTATGAAGTTTCAAGGTTTGGTTATGTAATTCTCTGCAATGCTGAAAAATCTGCATCGGCCTTGGAAATCAAAGTATGAAAATAAGAAAAATTCCAAACTACATAGTTATATGTTAGATTTTCATTTGAACAGTGCAATCCGTTTAAAAAATACAAATATTAACCCTTTTCAACCAAATTCCTTTCTGAAAGTTCCTTTGGGTGAATTTTAATTTTTTTAGCACACTTTGAAATTCTGCATCCACTATTTTTTTTTATCAAAATATGGAAAAGCAGATAACTCTTACTTAAGGATAGTACATTTTACTTTAAAAAGACATATTAGGTTTTTTGAAATATTAATATTAACCCTTCCAGAGAAATTAGCCTCTGAGAATTACTTGCAACTTCATCTACTATTACATTATTGGAAATCCTGTATCCGATTAGGAAATCAAAATACGGTAAAACAAAACATATCGACTTTAACCCTTTAAGACCGCAAGATTTTTGGTAGAAATGAAAAGTTTTGGTGGTTTCCCCTAATTAATAGGATCATATTTGATTAAAATATACATCCAATGTCAGGTTATGTCAAGGGAGTATCCACGCAATTTTGTGGGTGCAGGCTCGACTTTAAATCAAACAAAATGGAGGAAAATGTTTTTTCTTTTTCTTTATTATCACCTACACTATTGTGTAGGTCAGGTCTTAAAGGGTTATGAGCATAAAATAGCTTGTTTATAAAAATAATACAGTGAAATCTCATTACAACAAATCTCCGAGGAGCACTGATTAAATTTACTATACTGAAAAATCCGTTAAATTGAATATTTTTATAATGAAATAGGATTTTTTTTTCAGCAATTCAAATATTTGTTAAACTGAAAAATTCGTATAAGTGACATTCACTGTAATGTATTTCTACTGTATTAGTTAACATTCTTTTTTCAAGGCTAAAAGAAACTAAATCTCGATATTTTAACACAATTTCTTTACACAGTCATCTGATACATCCATTATATAACGTATGAAAACCAAATTTAGAGAATTAGAAGCATTTAAAAAAAAAAAAACCTGGTTAATATTTGCTTACATCATGGATATTACACCAGTGGCTTTTGCAACTAAATATCAATATTTTTGCATATATATACAGGCCTTGCAAATATTATAGTTATAACTCATAAAAATTTCAAAGAGTTTCGACAATAAAAAACTATTTAAAAAAATAAATAGGGTCGGGTGGGGGAAAGTGGTGGTAAAATCAAGCTTTTTTTAGAAAAGGCCCTAAAATCAAACTATTAAATTTATTTTAATGAAACTTTTGATGCATTTTCTATACATTGGATTCATATAGATTAAACATGAATCATAACCACTCAATTTTATTCGATTGTTTTCTGACAGTGATACATTTAAAAGAGCATGTTTTGATACCACCACTTTACCCCATGGTGGGGAAAGTGGGGGGTAGTTCCAAAATTAATGTATATTTAAATAAAAATGTGTAAATATTGTTTTTTAAATAAAAATACACTGAAATAAATGTATCTTAATTATTTTTAAAGGTACAAATGCACACAAAAAAAAAAATATTTTTCAGATATTGTTTAATTAAAGAAATAATGCCCATGACTATCAAAATTAGGTTCACTTAGTATGTAGCATATATTGCTGAACTCTATATAATCTTCACCACCAAATAGCAAGAAAAGTCTAATAATTCCCCAATGGTGACTTATTCAAATGCTTTATGTGATATAATGTATTAGTTTTTATCACTTGGGTGATTATTTTAGCTGGTCGACTTTTTGACGGTATGCAATGAGCATAAACAAGATAGTTTGTAAACATTAAATTTGTTTCCAGTTTCTAAAACTAAAATAAGAATAATTGCCATAATCTCAATATATGTCTCTAAAAAAAAATTAACAAAATATCTTAATTTAAAAGAGAAAATAGGTTTTTTTCAATATACCCCCACTTTACCCCACGGACCCACTTTCCCCCACCTGACCCTATGTAAAAAATAACTTTTAATTTAATTGTATTATCATATTCAAATTAAAATTTATAAATAAAGCCTATTTTTTTTATTAATACTTTTATTACAGCTCATTTTTAAAAATTAATCAGATCTACAGTCTAAAATTGAATCATCATGCAACATTGAGCTAAGCCTAACTATACCACCACTTTCCCCCACCTCAGAAAAAAATCATAAAAAATTGAAATAATAAAATAATTCTTACCTTGATGCATGAATCTGTTTTTAAGAAGTTCTTCTACAGAAATGTATCAAAATATACTAATTTTTTCAAGTGAGAAAGGATCAAGAATAAAGTTTATCAATACCATGTGTTAAGAACAAACTGCACATATATGTAAACAAGAAGATAAACAACAGTAAACTTGTTGCCAGATTTACAAATCTTAATAGAAATATTTTTCACAAACTCCAATTATGTATTAATTGAAAAAAAAGTAAAAATATGTGCATTTATTGTGAAAAAAGTGCATTTTTTTAGATTACCACCACTTTCCCCCACCTGACCCTAATGGATTCAATGACGGTCAATGTGAAATAAAAAGCCTCCTAATTTTTTTTTTTTTTTTTTTGGGGGGGGGGGGGGGAACCAGGAGAAATTTAGTTTTTTTTCAATGTCTTAAAGATATCACTATTTTATTTGCTATTGTGCAGCCGATCATTTCTGCACGTGCATTTTTTTAAATTTTTTGCTGTAGCATTTAAAAAAGGGTCAGACATTAAGTGACAGTTTTCTTTCTCTACCTCACCGTTTTTTTTCTTTACTTTGCCTTATTAAAAATACAATATTTTAAACAGGTGATTCAATGATTTTTTAAAAACCTATTTACTTTATTTAAGGAGAGGCAAATAAGAACATAACAATCAAGGGGCTCCCAACATTATGTTTGTTTGGAAAGATTTTCATGTTCAATTCATACAACACTGACTTTAGGTATATTTAAGGTTAGTATTACATGCCCGGATTGCTCCAGTCTTTTGTTTAAAAATATAAATAGACCGGAATGCAAAAATCCTTACTTACCCAATAGTATGCTGCCGGCAGCAGGGATTCCCCTACTTCAATACATTTGGATAGATACGGTACATACTCTGGTACATTTGGATAGATTTTCATTTAAATATATAAAATCCTTCTACACCTCGAAATAAGCTTTTTTTCAATTTTCTTTAATTGAATTTTTTAATGCAATTTTCACAGTTTTTTCATATTGATTGTTCAAAATTAATAAAAAGAATTCAGTTTCAATAATTTAGTGCAATATAGTGAGGTCTGTGTGATGCGGGTAGAAAGCAGTCGCTGAAATATAGGGGGCCAAATTTATACTATTAACCTCGATTTTCCTACCTGTTTTACTGTAAAATATACAGGGTGTATCTGAAATGCTTCGAAAAACTTAGGGCGATGATATTACTCATCAAGATGAACAAAAAATGCAATGGAACATCGGGTCTCAACTGATGTTTAAAGGGTGATAATCACAAAACTAATAAAAATATTGAAATCTCGCATGCTGCTTTTCTGCAGAACTGGTTAGTAGCACGAAGCTGGTTTTGCTTTCACTTTGTGCATATCCAGTCAGAAAGAGGTAACAAAAACTTGGAAGAAATCCAAACAAATCTTTGAGCAGGAATCCACATATGCAAATTTGAGTGTGTCTGCCAGTCGTTCCTCCGTAGATGTACCTACTCTGTGTAATAAAGTCAGCTTTCAACACTTTGAACAATTATTGTAAAATATTTGTTTTCTCTGGGCATCACGAGCTGTGTTGTGCCTTTTCTGTGCAATAAATAATTTTCTCGAGTATTTCTTTCTTGTCCAGTTTGTCCATTTCCAGACACTTTTTCTCGATTTTCGCCCTTTAAACATCATTTGCGACACCATGTTCCATTGCATTTTTTGTTTGTCTTCATAAGTACTATCATCCCTCTAAGTTTCTTGAAGCATTTCAGATACACCCTATATATATATATATATATATATATATATATATATAACCATTAATTAAACATTACTGACCACCAATATATATATATATATACATATATATTTATCAGGAATTTTTTACCCATGAAAGTACATACATTTATCGTTTCAAAGTTATTGAAATGTACCTTAATCCACACACCAAAACAAATTTCTGACTAAGAACTTCTTTTTTAAAACTTGTTTTAGGTCTTTATCTCTTTTGTTACCTTCTCTTTCCTGAGTCTGTAATTTTATTTTTGTACTAAAGATAAAAACATAACTTTTAAAATAGTATGATGTTTCTATCTTGGAATCCAAAAGGGTTGCATTTACACTGTTGTACTGCACTGTTAGACACATTTTTTTCTACACTCAGTTCCCAAATCCTCTTTGCCAAAATATAAGTGCTCTTACATTATTTAGTTGTTCTGAATTTCTTAACTAAAATTAAACTTTTAAAGTTCTAAAATAAATGTGAAATATGTATTCAGTACAACTTATTTCTATTTCTGCCTTTTTTCAATTTTGTAACACCTGTCATAAAGAGAAGGTGGTGGCGGCAGTGCAAATTGAAACCTTGGCTCAGAAGCAATTTTTCCTTCACAGGGTGCTGAATATAGCAAATTTTTTCTCTGTCTTTTTTTAACTTTTCAAAAAATGTTTATAAAATTTTTGGCATGTAATAGATATTTTTTTTTATATTCACAAAAAAATCTTGTTTCAATCTTTTAGCCTAATATAGTGAAGTTTGCTCTCAGCAATTTTTTGGCATTTGTTTCCTGAATGAGAACTCCCTGTTAAATTTTGCTATTGCTGCGGTTAAATTGGAGATGGAAGAATGTAAATTGATTCCTATAGGAACGTGAACGATTGCATCAAAATAAAATATCGCAATAAGTAAGGGTACATTTCATTTGAGAATAGAGCAGATGTCGCTTAGATGTGTATACATTTTATAAGGGAATGCATTGTCTTTGATTTCTTTTTAAATTTGTGAAAAATCAGGATATTAACATATTTGAATTTTTTAAAAATATTTTCCAAATGATTCCCCCATTCAGCAATGTAAAATTTAACTTTGGATGGCAAAACATGACTGTAATTTTTTGTGCAATTTTGCTATAGAAACATATGTAAATGTTCCCCTTGAAATGAGAACAGAGAAAATTTACGCATGAAGCATAGATTATGAAACACTTTCATTGTTTAGTAAGGTAAAGAAAATACCCAAATAAACAAATTAGGAAACACACAGCAGATTATTTGAAAACTAGATTTCAGCAAGCACCATCCATAGCGAAAAAGGTATTCATATTCTTTTGTACAGCCCTGTATATGATCTATAGATTTCTATATATAATATATAGGAAGGGAAAATTTAGTTTAGTTAAGAAATACATAACCCTGTTAAAAATTCACTTTTGCCAATGGGCGGAAATGTACTTAAATTCATTTCTAAAGTCCTATATATTATCTTACAGATGTTTATACCACAAGACAAACTAAAATTAATTTTAGGCAAAAAATGCTTAAAACTACTAGCATCACACTTCCAGAAATTACTAACTACAGACAGCAATGTATCCTGTTCTTTAGGTAGCCTTGTATATAAATTTATTTATACTCTTCAAATACAGTTCAGCTTGAAAATGAAAAACTCAGTAAAAAACACTTTTAAACAATTTACACCCATACTATTTATTGCTTACAAATTCTTTTATGTAGCCTTGTATATGATTTATAAAATTTATGCACACAACATAATATACAAAAACTTAGTTAAAATTATCAATGCATACTATAACTAAAAATGCTTTTACATCAATAATATACAGTACTCTGCCCACAATATCTGCTGTGCTTTCCTGTAAATTAATATTAAATACTATGCACATCATATTCTACAGCAAACATCTTGTAGTGAACCTCAGTAATATGCGTCAAATTCATTATGTTTGAAATACATAAAATAATTAAAATACACTGCAAAAAGTTTTCTTTGTAGGCCATTATGTAATCGAATTCTTTAGTGCAACACTTTAAATTAATGATAAATGCTTTGCACTTCATATTTTACAGAAAACATGTTTTAACACACCTTAGAAATGAATATTAGTTTAATTATGTTTGTAATAAAGTAACATGATTAAAATATATTGCAAAATATTTTTCAATTTTAATTAATTTTTCAACTACATTTCAGCAGTGAAATTACGCTTGAAATTATTGAATATTAATGATGTGAATTATCACATTGCTACAAAGCGTAAACCAACTTAGTGAAAAATGTCCAAGCCGGGAATCGAACCCGGGTCCCTGGAATAGATCTCCAGGTGCTCTACCACTAAACCACAAGGACGATGTCCAGCTTGGCATTTCTCACTTATATAAGTCGGTAAGGCTGCTACTGCAGCACAAGATAGAGAAGTCTTCATGAGCACACATTCTAGTGGCGTAACATGAGACGCAAATAAACCCAGCATCGGTGAATATACAATTTTAATTAATTTTTCAACTACATTTCAGCATTCAAGCGTAATTTCACTGCTGAAATGTAGTTGAAAAATTAATTAAAATTGTATATTCCCCGATGCTGGGTTTATTTGCGTCTCATGTTACGCCACTAGAATGTGTGCTCATGAAGACTTCTCTATCTTGTGCTGCAGTAGCAGCCTTACCGACTTATATAAGTGAGAAATGCCAAGCTGGACATCGTCCTTGTGGTTTAGTGGTAGAGCACTGGAGATCTATTCCAGGGACCCGGGTTCGATTCCCGGCTTGGACATTTTTCACTAAGTTGGTTTACGCTTTGTAGCAATGTGATAATTCACATCATTAATATTCAATAATTTCAAGCGTAATTTCACTGCTGAAATGTAGTTGAAAAATTAATTAAAATTGTATATTCACCGATGCTGGGTTTATTTGCGTCTCATGTTACGCCACTAGAATGTGTGCTCATGAAGACTTCTCTATCTTGTGCTGCAGTAGCAGCCTTACCGGCTTATATAAGTGAGAAATGCCAAGCTGGACATCGTCCTTGTGGTTTAGTGGTAGAGCACTGGAGATCTATTCCAGGGACCCGGGTTCGATTCCCGGCTTGGACATTTTTCACTAAGTTGGTTTACGCTTTGTAGCAATGTGATAATTCACATCATTAATATTCAATAATTTCAAGCGTAATTTCACTGCTGAAATGTAGTTGAAAAATTAATTAAAATTGTATATTCACCGATGCTGTGTTTATTTGCGTCTCATGTTACGCCACTAGAATGTGTGCTCATGAAGACTTCTCTATCTTGTGCTGCAGTAGCAGCCTTACCAACTTATATAAGTGAGAAATGCCAAGCTGGACATCGTCCTTGTGGTTTAGTGGTAGAGCACTGGAGATCTATTCCAGGGACCTGGGTTCGATTCCCGGCTTGGACATTTTTCACTAAGTTGGTTTACGCTTTGTAGCAATGTGATAATTCACATCATTAATATTCAAAATATTTTTCTGTATAGATCATAATGTAATGGAATTCTTTTGAAAGTCCATGTAAATGAACTATAAATGTACACACTTCATTTGAAATACGCCATAGTAATTATCATTAACATATACGAATTACAAGGCACTCCGCATATATGAAAATTAACGCACAGAAAGATGGCAGAGAAAATTGAAGTTATAAATATTTTTCAACTGTTTTCAGACTCCCCCCCCCCCCCTCATGCTTAGTGAAGTTTCATAAAAGTAACTTTTTAGCTCACCTGGGGAGAAAAAATGAGTAAACCTTCATTTAGATGAAAAGTATTTTGATCTTTAAACTTCCTTTTATGCACATACACAAAAAAAAGAAGAAAAGAAAAACACTAATGAGGAACATATAATGGTGGCTTTGTTTTTTCATATTTCGCTACCAATGCTCTTGAAGGAAATATGAATTAAATAAAAGAAAGTTTTCTGCCTTCCGTTTATGATACTTGATATATTCATTAGTATACAGCACTACCACATGCGTTTTGTGATGCATACACATTTTTCAAAGTAAGGAAGAGTGGGGAGGAATGGGACACTTTTGACAAAAATAAGAACATTAACTTAGTTTGACACAAAAACAAAAATTTCAATTTATAGAATAGAAAATGTATATATTTCTAATGTTTTTGAACAATATGGAAACATAATTTGCAGAAACAATTTCATAACTAAAGAAATTGTAAGATTCAAATGTGTGTCATACCTCCTCACTAACAGGGAGATATGGGACAGCTATAAAACAAGGTATGACAAGCACAAGTAGTCTAGTGTTGGCTATATATACAGTCTAACAAAGATTGTAAGTTGATAATGTCTGTGCCACAATATCAAATTCTAGTAACTTCATAGAAGATTCCAGAATTCAGGATTGTCAGTCACAGATGACGTTAAAAAAATCATCAGTTACATTTATTTACATTTTGAAGTAAATGAATATAATATCAATGTTATAATTAACATGTTGAATGCCAAGTCAATTTTGTCTGTCTTTCCGTTTGGGCCATGAAATAAGATTCCCACTACCAGGAGTGGGAAAATGCATCATTTTACTTGCCACTGGTGAGTGAATTTTTTGACAGGGTGAGTGACTTTTTAGGTAGTCTTTGAAAATTGCAAACTATAGAGGTATGTCAAAAAGTTTTTTTATTTAGTAGTTAGCTATATTTTTCAACTTTCCTAATTACTGCAATGTAAACATGGTATGAAGTTCTACTTTACATTAAACTTTCATCTCTTGTTTATATTTCTTAATTTTATAGGAAAAAATTTATGAAAATAATAGTAACCAACTATTTTTGAGTTGCGTAATTTTGTCATAAAAATTTTAAACTGTACGTTGCATTTTACTGGCTGGTGAAATAAATCCTTGGCTGATAAGATTTTCTAGAAATTCCCCACCCCTGCCCACTACACAATCAATAAGTATAAGTCACCGATGACTGACACAGCCTAAACGGAAAGTTCAGTGTCAGTCATCAGCGACTGACATGGCACTCAACGTGTGTTAATATATTACCCTCTAAAAATATATGCATTTTAGCAATTAACATTCATCTTATTAAAAAGAAGGAATTGGACTTGTCCCATACCTCCCTTTGCTGGAATGTCCCACTCCTCCCCACTACCTTCTTGTATAAACAAAAATGCTGCTTTTAGCTTTTAGGCTTAGTTTAAATTATGGATAATATACAGTTTAATGTTCCATAAATAGGGAAACTATTACAACTTTACATAAACAAGTCATTAATATATAGAAAGCATAAAAAGTATATGAAGCAAATTTACTTTTGATTTTGATTCTTTAAATAATCTTTTTCTGTATACAAATGCAAGCTTATGCAGATCAGCAACTTTTTTCAAATGAAGATTGGGCTACCATTGCTTCATCTAGTGTGTGATTGATGATATGTTTAGAATGATACATAAAGAAAAAACCTACTGTCCCATTCCACTCCACTCTCCTTCCCTACTATCTTTTCCATAATAATTAGTAGCTTGTGTTAAGTGTAGGAATTAGAATTAAATGGATATAACTAATTTTTTTTTTTCACCTTATTAGAATACACATACATCGGTTTAAATTTATGCAATTATATAATGATAAGATATAATCATTTTAGATACTCATGAAGGTATATATTTGAATTTCCTACAGTCATATACTTATATGATTGAACAAAACTGCTGATTGTAGATTCGGTGAAAAGATTTTGAAGTAATAAAATGAATATTCTTAAACTGGTGGTGGGCAATTCCATTGTAACAGACTAACAGTCATAGAGGGAAAAATGCCTGTACCTTATTTAAATAATAATAATTCTGTAATTCAAAGATAGCTACAAGTAGCATTTGACAATTAATTAAGATAAATTAATATAGTTATTATGAATAAATTACTTAATGTAAATAATAATTATTAAAAAAAATGGTATATTGTAACAGACAAACAGGAATTACCGTGCTTTTTGGATAGCTCAATGTTTATCTGTTTCTGTATTATAAAACAACATACAATTTATTATAACAAAAATGTATTTTCATTCAGAGGGAGTTCATAAATGAGCATCTTTCACAAAATTTGAGTGTTGCCACAATATATTTATGAAAAATATGTCATCTTACCTGTAACAGACCAACATTGAACATCTAACAGACAAACAAATAAATACATAAAAAGAAGCTAGGCTGATTATGAAGGATTTTATTGATTTTGACTATTCAAAATTTTATAAAATGCATTGTACATAAAAAAAAAAATATATAGGTTTAATGCTATCAGAAAAAAAAACATATATATTACCTATTTGATGTAAAAAATGAAATACTGAAAATGGTAACATTGGTTCGGAATTGCCCTGGTACTGTTGATCATATAAATTTCTAACAGTGATGATATATTTTTTAAATCATTCATTAAATAAACAGTTTTTAAGTGAATTATTTGTATTTTCAGTAGATCCTGATTTTTATTAGCATTAACAACATATAGATAGCAATTTTCTGTTTCATAAAGATCTGATTACTCTGATAAAGTTTTAAAATGTAAGCAAATCAGACTTGAAATGCATGAAATAAACAAAGCTTTTAGCCTTAAATTGTATGGATTTTTCAATGCACTGTGTGTATATATATATATAAACAAAGTTTATCAACACGAAACTTTTAATTAAAAAAATGAGAAAGCAAACATCTACAACACTTGCTTCTTTAGATCTCAATGGACATGATATAAAAAAGGAAATAAATATTGTGTACTGCTATATTATTTACATGAATTATAGGAGATGATTATCTTATTTCGGCTTTGTTTTTATTTATTGTTACTTTAAATTATAATCTTTTAAAACAGAACATTTTATTTTTAGTTAGAATTTTCAATCAAATATTATATCCCATCTTGCAACTTATGAAAGTTTCACGAGCTTTATTAATTACCAGTATTCTCTTTTAAAGCAAAATGTGACTTCATTATTATTTTACAGTCTTTTCCTAATAATAGATATAAGAAATATTAAATCCTCTTTAGAGATATATTGTAACAAACTGATCCACTGTTGTTACATCACATGAATAAAATTGAATTGAAAATAATTATCTGAAAAAATTGCATAGAATGCAGGTTGAATACACTTTGCATTGGCTGTAATACGTCTCAAAGCATCCATGGAAGAAAATGATGATAAATTAACTTTTAAAAATCTTTAAAACATATAAACACAATGCTCCTCGTAATAAATGAACGAAGGAATATTTTTTATTTACTTATTCATATAATGCAACCCTGTACTGCAAAACATCAAACATGGCTACTAGGATTCATTTATCTCACGTTGGCGAAGCTTTGGCTTCGATTTGCCGTTCTTTTACTCTGATTGGTTGTTCGAGAGCCCGAGCTTCCCGACATCTACTTTCTAGTGTTGCTGTGTCTTATGAATGGCGTCGGTGAAGACATGCGCATCGCGATATACATGGAGAATTTTATTGTTATATTGTTAATTATTTCAATTTGAAATATGTGTGTATATTTTTAGACTAGCAATGGGGGGCAGTGGGCCGAAAGACATATTACTGTATTCCCGGATGCCTGGAAAAAAAAAAAAAAAAAAGCTAAAACTGAAGGGAGAAATATTTCATTGCTCACACCACCAAGTGTAAGTTGTAAGTGTTTAAAATCTTTCTTAATCCGCTATTTTTTTAACAGCTAATACAAAAATATGTATTTTCCTTGATTTAAAATTTTATTACAGTCTCTCCTAATTAAGATTTTTATCTCCAATTGGTTAATTAAACCTATTTTGCATGTGAACTTTTTCCCGAAAGTCAGCTTGCATAATACAGACTTGCCAAGTCTCCTGATTTTGGCAGGAGTCTCCTGATTTTCACATGTTTTACCATACTCCTGATTTTTGGCATATTTCTCCTGATTTTTGACATATTTCTCTTGATTTTTCACATTTTTTGATATTTCATTATTTTATCCCGAAATGTACTGCAATTCAGGAAAAAAAATGTCAGTTGTTCTTTAGTACGACTGATCAGTAGTAGTTTATGTGATAAACTACACTAGATTCATTATAAATGATGACTCTTTAAGGCTTTTTGACTGCTACTATGGACATGTTTTGATTATCAATAATTTGACTTGAGACCTTCACTACAGTTTTATAATGTTTATGAAGAAACAAAATTTCCTCCTGTAATATGTTGTTAATTTTAAAAATATGTTGAAAACATCCTAAGCATCATATGCTTAAGTGCATTCTTCATCTAAGAAGTACATATATTTTTCCTATTTCTTTTTAATCTTCAATACTAACCAAGTCTTGTTTTAAAATTAAACTTGTACTAAACATGTTTACTTTTAAAATTGAATAAGTTTGCACTGAAAAAATATCTCCTGATTTCTGAAATAAAATCTCCTGATTTTTGGCTTTGAGAACTTGGCAAGTCTGATAATATATATTTTATTTTTTTGTTATTTAATAGTAATTATGACCTTCATGATAGCAATTAATACTGGTATAGTTTTTTTTTATTTTAAATATGTCATATTCTTTGTTGAAAGATATTTATATGCCTTGATAAATTAATTAAATGTTTTGCAAGTGAACAATAATGTCCTCATATTGAGTGAGCATTTTGTTTTTCTTTTTTAGTTTAAAATTGAAACTAATGATTTTACCGATAAATATTGTTTTGATAGTGATGATTGTCCTCCTATTCAGCATGGATAATTTATTTTTTACTTATTTTTAGCTAATTAGTGTATTTGAGTTCTTTTTTAAATTATTGCGTTACTTCCAAATAAAATTTATGCCCTTGATTTTGCGTTTTAACACTGTCTCCATGCTGAGCATAAATAGTATCTTTTGATTATTAAATCTTAATTTCATGTTATAAATCAGTGTTTTATAATTTGTTAGCTCCAGGGCCGAAACTAGCCTTTTTTGCACCCAGGGCAAACATGGATTTTGGCGTGCCCCCTGCCCCTTCTTCTGCAAAGTATATTTACAAAGAGAATTTTACTAAATTTCTAATAGCCGACTTATTCTAAAATTTAAAATATGGAATCATAAAATATGTAATACTGTACTACATAATCTATAATGGCAGATCCAAGGAGGAGGTCACGGGGGGTCATGACCCCCCCCCCCCGCCCTCTGGACACCAACAAAAATATTCTAAAGATCATTTTTAAAATGAAATATACAGTAGAGTCTCCCGCTTAACCGAGTTTACACTTTAACCGAGTTGTTTTCTTCTGATGGACTGGATGGTTTCCATTATTATGAAACAGCCATTATAAATGAAGTGTTAGGTGAAGATGAAAGAGCAGCCGTAAAAAGTTAGAACAGTGATTTTCTGGTCAGAATGAGAAAAAAAAATGCCATAATTTTTTTCCCATTCTGACCAGAAAATCAGAGTTCTAAGTTTTTAAGGATACTCTTTGATCTTCACCTATCATTTATAATGGCTGTTTCATAATAATGGAAACCATCAGTCCATTAGAAGAAAATGAAACCATTCCAAAGATATAATCCTTCATTTTGCCCCCTCTGTCCCCCCCCCCCCTTTAGTTTCGGCACTGGTCAGCTCTTAAGTGAGTTAAATTCATTGTTCAGTGCCTTTGTGACACAAATGACAGCACAGCATAACATCGTCAGTGTGGTCGCAGACCTGGAAAATATGGAAATATCAGGGAATTTTGTTGACCTGGAAATATCAGGGAAATTCAAACTAAACCTGCAAATTCATTGAAATAAATGTTAATTTCCATTACGATTGCAGTAATCTGAAAGGAAAAAAATAATCTCAGGCTCAGTCCGTGCACAAAACCAATTTGGACTCTATTTTTATACCAGTCTTTGGGCTCAGATTCATGGTAAAAATGTTATTTATACAAAAAATTTAAAAAAGAAAAATCTCACTATTTGAGAAACAAGAATGTAGCATAAGTTTCTTAAAGTCATGCATCAAAGAGTTCCTCCTAAAGGAGGAATTCCACCTTTTTAAAAGCAATTTCAGACATTCTCTGAATTGATACAAAAATGCAAAAAAAATATTAGAAACATATGGAGGGGGGGTGGGGTCGTAAAAATTGATAATCAGGCATTTTATCTACTCGAACCCCTAGAAAATTGTTTCTGAATGGTTGTGCAAAAGAGTCATTAAATCAAAGGTGATTTTATATTATAAGCATTTAAAAAGCATGTATATGAAGTTCTTTAAAGTGTCTTTTCAGTGGGAAATTTTTTTAAATACTTTTTAAAGAGAAAGGAAGTGTTTAAAAGGTTCTTTTTGGAATAGAGTTTTTTCCTATTTATGTAGCTCTTTTGGTTAGTTTCAGAGATTCATTTTTGGAGATGTATTTCTGGGGCAAAGATTAATTTGATGTGCACATTGCACATATTTAGCATGGAGATTTTTTTTTCTGTTGAAAGATGTGGAAAATTCTGAAAAATTAACACTGTACATCACATAAGTTTATCAGATATACAGTAGAGCCTCCATAAGTTGACCACCCAAAGGACTGTAACTAAGTGGTCAACTTAGGGAATTTTTAGAAAATATTTAGTACCATATTGAAAAAAATTAGTAAACTTTTTAGTATTTTTTAAGGAAAAATTTAGAAAAAAATTAGCACTTACTCATTTTTATTTTTACTGAAGGTACAGCACATTTTTACAATTTTTGAAAGAATAATTCAATTTTTGTTTGAGTCCTCTTTTTGTTCATTAGGTAACTGCAAAAAGCACTTTCGCAGTTTACAAGTCCATTAAGCATGCTTGGGCATTTTTCTGCAGAGAAATCTTTAAGTTGCTCTCCATCATGCGCTTTACATTGTCTTCCTTCGGAGTTGGGTACTTTTTAGTTTCATCGTCCCTTGGATCATCATCCTCTTCGCCGTCCATTTCTTGTACCTTAGCGTCCTCGCTGTGCTTAGTTGCAGAGAGTATCTCATTGAAGATTGCCTCTGGGTCTGGTTCAACAGAAGTTACTAACTCATCCTCGATGGTAACAATCTTCAAAATCAACTTTATCAAAAACTGGCAAGGGAGATTGAGGAAGCTCATCATCTTGCACCGATATTGTAGCTGTAACAAATCCAGCTTTCTTGAAGCAGTTCTTAATCGGGTTTTGCGTAACATTATTCCAAGCATAATTAATCCAATGAACGGCATTCAAAGCATTTACTGACGCAGCTGTTGATGTTGCCAATGCAGAAGGACCACAGGTTTGTGTTTTCATGATCACCCATTCCAGAAGTTGAGCTCTGTAGTGCACTTTAGGTTGAATAATGTCTTGATCTAAAGGTTGTGTTTTCGAAATTGTGTTTGGAGGCAAAAATTTTAGCTTTACATTTGTGAGATTATTCAATTTCGGGTGGCAGCGGCAGTTTTCCACGATAAGTAAAAGAGACTGCTTCATTTTTCTCATTTCTGTGTCAATTCCTCTAACCCACTCTTCGAACAAAGCACTGATCATCTAAGCGGATCTATTCGCTCTCCAAAAAACAGGAAGGTTTTCAGGGGCGCACCGACCTATTGTGCAATGTGTGCGGCGCACACAAGCGCCAGAATAATAAAGGCACCAAGTATCTCAATCGAGGACAAATTATTTAAAAATATATATTTTTCAATTTTATTAAAATTAATTATTCTTGAAATTTTAATTATATTTTATAGATTTACCTCATATAAATTAATCAATTTCAATTCAGAACGAAAAAATTTAACTTGAAACATTTACAAAAAACTTGAGCATTTGTTAGCATTCTATCCAATTCTAGATTCTCCGAGGACACTATTTCAGATACACTATTTTTAACGGTTTTATTGAAAAAAAGATAAAAAGTAATTCAGACATAAGTACAATAGGTCAGGGATACAGCAATGGATCTAATATGCAATACTTTAGACTAGAGTTTTAGATTCAAGTTTTCGTACATTTTATGTGCCATGTTTAAATAGTAGTCTAATCCTGAAAATGATGTGAATATTAATCATGAATCTACTGATTTTTATTTTTACTATAGCATGATATTTTTTTTCTGTTCTGTTTACCAGAGGAATATTTTAACTACTCATTTAGCTGTAAATCTTCTTAAAGCCATTTTATGAAATCTGAAATATTGTTGTCGATTTTTTTTATATACAGGATGTTTTTCTTTTACATATATGTGTTACAATTTCTATTTCTTTTTTAACATAAACTTGTAATTATTATAGTTTGTAGTACTATTTTATTTGTGCTCGCTGATAAGTTTTATAAAGCGATAGTTTATCAGGAAGGGGTATAAGGCGCAAGCTGAAGTTTTGCACACAGGCGCCGAATACCGCTGGCGCGCCCCTGCAGGTTTTACATTTTTAAATGCACGAGGTTTTGCAGATTTGCCGATCACCCTAGGCTTAAATTTTTCCCCAGTCATACTAGCACATAGAAGAACAGTAAAACGCTGTTTTGAAAGTTTTCCTCTTTTGCAAGTGTCACCTTTCATTACTAGACTTCTATCAGGCATTGCTTTAAAGAAGAGACCGCACTCATCAGCATTAAAGATGTCCTCATCTTTAAAACCTTAACAAACTCTGGGAATTTTTCAATAAACTTCTTCACCACTTCAGCTGAAACTTCATTCGATTCCCCACACAAAACTTTTTGAGAAATCTCGCATTGTAGTTTTAATTTTTCAAGCCAACCTGCTGATGCTTGGAAGTCCTCTATTTCAAATTCTTTTGCAAATTTTTTTTGCTACTTCCTGAAGCATAGGTCCTGATATTCTTTCATTTATTGATCTCATCTCTTTAAACCAACGAAACGTGGCTTGGTTCACATCGTCGAGACACGTTTTTCTGAATTTTCTTTGGAGTCCCCCGTTTTCGGAAGAATATCTTTCCAGATATTCTTCCTTGCATTTTAAAATGTTGCTCACAGTTGTCTTGCTCACACCAGATTTTTCTGCTGTCTTTCTTTGGCTGATGCTTTCCAGAAAATTAAGAAGATCCACTTTCTCCTTTAATTTAAGTTCTTTTAGAGGTTTTCTTTGCGCCATTTTTAATGAAAATTCGCAAATAAATGACTGGTCCCTTCACGATGCGATATCCAGAAAAAAAGAACAGAATGTGTTTTACATGTGAGCGACACACGTTGTTTTCGAATTCCGTATAGCTACTTCACTATGCCCATGCCCTACTCCCCTGACATTTTTCGGCCAATTCCAGGAATTCTGGTATTTCCCTCCCATTGTATCATACTGGAACAATGAATGGAACATGACAAGGGGGGCGAGTGTTACTCAGATAAGCCGAATGACTGATAAAGAAATTCCTGGAAACCAGGTGGAGAACAAACGGAGGAAAAAGCAAATTCAAGAAAACATCAGTGGTCAAGTTACAGAGAGTAAAACCTACTAAAAAGTGGTCAACATACAACTTACGGAGGTGGTCAACATAGAGAGATAAATCTCCATTCACAATACATCATGACCATTCAAACTAATAAATTTCGGTCAACATAGAGAGGTGGTCAACTTTGGAGGTTTTACTGTATTTGGATTTACACTTTTAGCAAGTTGTTTTCAATTTTCTTTTTTGATTCTGTGAACCTATACATTTTTGTTAGTTTAAGTTTATTTTTAATATTTTCTAATTTGTGAAAAGGAGCACAATCTTATTCCTACATACTGTTTTATTTTATTATATAAATAACATTTAAAATGTGTCTAAATTATAAGAGTTTGGCACAGTGGTGTAGTTGTAAAAAAAGCAAAAGGGCATACACTCTAAGCAGAGGGTATACGCTCAAGGTAGAGGGTCACCCTTCAGTGTATATGCTATAGCTTTTTTGAGAAACAGAGGGTATATGCTGTACCTTAAAAAATCCAGAAGGTATATGGTGTATACCATCGTATACTCTCCACTACAACCCTGGTTTGGCAGCACTATATCGAAAGAAATTTTTTTCCACCTTTTTTCCTATTCTACACTTTCATGCGTGTAAAGTTTTTACAATCTTTTAATAACTGAAAGTAAACTGAATTGTTATTAATGTGACATAGAGAAAAAAATTCTATCTGATGTTGAGGGCTTTGCATGGTCAGTTTTAGTAATATAAGGAAAATATGAGATATAACTATCCTCTTTTTCTGTTTGAAGTCCTTTGTTTATTAGAAAACAGAACTCAGGTCTTTCTGCTATAGTTATACAATGATACTTCATAAGAATCAAGTGTTGAATTCAGGGGGTGGCCCAGGAGGGACATTCCCTCCCAGAGCAATGAGATGTCCCTGCCCCCAGAAGATTTGAGATTTTGTGTTTTCAATGGTTGAAAAGTGCAGTCCCCCCCCCCCCCCCTCCTCCCAGAATCACAGAAATCCCTCCCAGAGAAAAGTGTCTGAATTCAACACTCATAAGAATGAAAATAATAGTGACTTTTACAGATTTTTGTCAGTGGTCGGATCCATTTTAAACAGATTTTCAGGAACATGAAAATCGAGGCTTTTAAATGAAAATATTACTCTTGGAATAATTTAAAAATGTTATTAAAAAATTCCTGCTGTGTACTTTCAATATTGGTCTCAGCCAAAAAAAAAAAAAAAGTCTGAACTTATCTCCAAGATGAAAATGAATGATTGTATATTCCTTGTACAAATCTATAATTGATGAATTTTTGTAATCTCAGATAATGGGAAATTTTAGGTGAATAAAGAATGTGAATTAAGTCAACTCTGAATGTTTGAACTTTTTGTAAGCATTTCTGTTTAAGCACTCGCTACATTAATGCACTTTAAATATGAAAAGAAAAAAAAAATTAATATCTAAAAAAATTGTAAAGTTCCGTAAGGGAATTTCATCAAACTTCGTATTTTGTTACACTTTCGCATGAAAGATCTTTATTAGGCTTGGCTGTGTGTATACCGTCCAACAGGTGTCGCTTTTATGCTCTTTGGTTTGAGAATTTTGGTTGCAGGAATCTAATAAGGTGGGCGCTGAAATTCAATGATTTTTTTTTTTTTTTTTTAATGTGATGCTGTTGCTGTTATCTCCTTTTTCTGTGTATATCGTTGGCTGAAAAGTAAATTTTTTTTATATATATACCCCTCAAAGCAGAATATGCTTAAAAGTGCAATGTACGTTGCAGAACAACGGACTTCTCTGCAGAACATTTCAAATTATCATTTTCAAGAAAATTCACCATTCAATTGAAGGGAAAATTGCGAAATTCATCACTCAATGGCCGAAAAAAAAAAAAAATCTTTAATCGTCCATTTAAAAATATTGCGAAATTCATCAATTGGTCGCGAGAAAACTTGCGCAATTCGTCAGTCAATCCTGAAGAACAAATCGTGAAATTCTTCAGCCTGTTGTGGAAAAACATACAAAATTCGATGAACAGCCGCAGAAAAAAAAATCCCCGATTTTTGCCAATTGGTCACAGCTAAAAAGCCCTACGATTATCTCTTCTAATCAGTCGCAAGAAAAAAAACTCAACTGGCTTACAATACAAGGAAAAAATCGAGAAATTCGTCAGTGGATCGTCGGAACAAACTGCGAAAAGACCAATGGTTTTCTCTAATCTGTCGCAAGAAAAAGCCTCAAAATTTGCCTATGGTACAAGGGAAAAATCGCAAAATTCGTCAGTGGATCATTGGAAGACATTTCCGCAGAACCTTCTTGATCAGCTGAAGTTTGTTGCAGAACATTGCAAAGTATTCTGCTTTGGGGCATATACCCAAACACATTCGCATTTTTGGCATATATCCACAAGATTTGTTCCACACTCAAACGGTTAATTAAAATGTAGGTGTGTGGGGAGTAGGACTGGGCGATATTAGGATTTCTACATCACGATGTATCATTGAGGTTAAATCGTGATATCACAATACATCACGATATCAGACTTTAGGTATTGCAAACATTGTTGCAATTTTAATATAAAATTTAACAGTTTTACATACTCAAGCTCGTTTTATGCTTTGAAAAATCTTTTTTTTATAAGTAGAGGTTTATGTACAACAAATTTTAATTAAAATTTGTATAATAAAATACTTTAACTAACAAATTGATTTTTCATATCTTAGGCTTACATATTAATTCCATATACTGATGTATTACTATTTTGTATTTCCAGCAGATTTTTTGGCACTGGTGGAATGGGAAGGGGGGGGGTAATAATATTGTCATAAGACATTGTTTTATTAAAATGAAAATATTTTTATCCTTAATTATGATTTTCTTTAAATGTTTAATTTTTTAAAATCAATTAAGAAATATTTTTTACATCATGAAAGTTAAGAAAATATTTTAAAAATTAGAAAATAGGAGAAATTGGGATATTTCTCCTTGTATGTGCTCATTACTCAGCTTAACCTTTCGAGGGCGGTGTCCTTAAAAAAGGACACCTTCCAAAACTGACAAACGGCACCAAGAATATTTAATTAAAATTTTCTTTTTATAATGTACGTGAAAATAAGCAAGTTTATATTTTCTAATAAATTCCTTTATAAATTCTGGTGTCAGTCCATTATTTTATCAATTTATAAACCCCGGGCCGGAAAATGTTAAATAATATGCAAAGTGACTGTTTTGTTTTTTAAAGCAGATTTATAATTAAAGATAATATTTATATTTTACGAATTTTGTTAAAGGATCTCGAAAAAACGCAAATTTCGTCAAAAGATCGCGAAAAAAACGCGAATTCCGTCAAAAAATCGCGAAAAAACTCGAATTTTTTCAAAAGATCACTTAAAAACACAATTTTGTCAAAAAAAAATCACGGAAAAATGCGAATTTCGTCAAATGATTGCAAAGGGAGGAAGTCATATGTTTTCAACCAGGGGTGATTCTGTTCTCAATTTTCCGAAAAATTGAGGCAGACATTTCCGAAAATTAAAAAAATAATTAGTCATAAATCCGAAAATTCAGACATAAAATATATCGCAAATTTCGACAAATGGTCGCCGGAAAAATCAATTTCGTCAGATGATCGCGAAAAAAACGCAAATTTCGTCATAAGATCGCAAAAAAAACGGTAAATTTCGTCATAAGATCGCGAAAAAAAGAGAGATTTCGTCATAAGATCGCGAAAAAACGGCAAATTTCGCCATAAGATCGCGAAAAAATGGCAAATTTAGCCATAAGATCGCAAAAAACGGCAAATTTCGTCATAAGATCGCGAAAAAACGGCAAATTTCGTCGAAAAATCGTGGTAAAACAGCAAATTTCGTCGAAAGATCGTGGTAAAACGGCAAATTTTGTCGAAAGATCTCGAAAAGGGTCAAATTTCGTCAAAAGAGCGTGAAAAAACCGCAATGTAGTCAAAAGCGCGCAAAAAACACAGTAGATTTTTACACCCCCCCCCCCCCCCCCCCCTCTGTTGTAGCCTTTCAGAAAATTTTCTGTGAATTTCAGAAATTTTTCTTTTTACTCAGAATCACCCTTGTTTTAGCCTGTATGTAGGAAGTTAAGCATTTCAAAGTCGAATTTTGGATATTTTAATCTCGTTATTAAATTTGTTCCTTTTTTTTTTAATCAAATTTTTTATTTATTTTTTCATGTTTTACGGCAGTTTTTCCACATAAAGGAAACCAGTTTCGAACTTTTAGTTCAATTTAATAAACTTTTTAACCTCTTTTCAGTAAAATTTAATCTTAATTCGTACAACAATTTTCGTGGTTTTTGCAGGGTTTCCCCCGCATTTTACAGAATTTTTCGAAATTCGTAACACAGAAATCCGATTTTAATCTATAGTAAATTTTGCAGTATGCGATTTTTTAATTTTTAACTATTTTTTCTTTTTTCCCGATAATTTGAGCGTTTTTTCGAGTTTCACAGGCAATTTTTCTACGTTAGTAAAAGTAATCCAGTTTCAATCATTTACCTCTATTTAATAAATTCGGTTTTTATGAGATTTTTAGGTTTTTTCGGGATTCGCTGGGATTTTTTGACGTTCATAAAAGGTTGTAATATTTTAGCCTAATATAATAAATTTTGCCCTATTTTCAATACAGTTTATTTGTATTAATACAGCAATTTTTTGCCATTTCGTGCAATTTTTTCTTATATTTGTAAAAGGAATCCGGTTTCAAGTTTTTATTTTACCTTTTTGTTCCAATATGATTTAATTTTTATGCGATTTTTTGCTTATATTTTAATCTCGTGAATTTTTTTACGCGATTTCTAGTTTTTTCGCGTTCTGTAGATATTTTAAATTCAAGATCTAAAATATTTATCGAAAAAAGGAACACGCTTTGCGACTATAAATTTTTTCAATAGTCAAGCCCTGAAAATTTAATTCCCTTTAAGTATAAAAAGCCTTCTGTGAAAGTGTCAGAAAATTTTGCGTCAAAAAAGAAAAAGAGCAGCAAATAGAAATAATGATTAAAAGAAAAAGAATGCTTGTTTTCCTTACTATTAAAATAATAATTGCTATCTTTGTTGCTAATTGGCCGATTTCTTTCAAATTTTTAGCAATTTGCAATAATAATGAATTGGGCTACATAATAAATTTTTATTAAAATATAATAAGTAATAAGAAAATTACAGTACCCACAAAAATGTCCACTCTTAGAACTGGAAAGAAAAAAAAAGTGCGATCTGCGGTTTGTTTATTTAGCTCGGAGAAGTCGGACGCTAAAAGATAATCAGATAAGCTTTACATCCATTGATAATGTTTTCTTTTGCGGCTGCATAGAATTAAAGAAAAAAGCATTTATTTAAAATAAGAAGTTTTCTATTTTTATTTTAAACACATCAATTATTTATTTATTTTTGCAGGATAATCATTCATTTTTTATTAACATCTTGCTTTGATGACCATTTAGGTTGTATTAAAGGCATAAACTAAAAAAAAAAAAAAAAAAAAAAAAACCAGATGAATTTAGAAAACACGTGTCGTTCTGGAATGATTTTCAAACAGAAAATGCAATGCAAGAACGCATTGCTTTATCTATTTTTCGTACGAGTATGACATATTAGGACTTTGTATGCTTTCCAAAGTCAACATGCTTGTGCCGGGTAAAAAGAGGGGGAAAAAAACCTTAAAATAAACAAGTAGAAAGAAGATACAGGAAAGAGGGGTTGGGCACGGCGCCCTTTGAAAAATGTCAAAAGGTAATGAATACCTGTCACACTTAAATGAAATTTCAAATTTTTATTATAAAACAGACACGCCGATTTACCGCAGATAATTATTGGAGGGCTGTAGGTTACAAGAACATTAAAACTTAATTTCTCAAAAATAATATAAAGAATTAAAAAAGTAATATTCTGAACCAGATTATTTACAAATCTTGAAGTATTTATTTCAAAGTAACCAAAAATATGTAGGATCCTATAGAAAAAAAAATTACATTTTTAAAAAGCAATTTTAAATATTTGATAGAAGGCTCATTCCTAATTTTGATGATAATAAAATACATTTTTAGCTAGATTAATAAAAGCAAATTCGGTCTGAATTGATTAAAAGTAATATGAAGTGTTTTTAAATAAATAATTAAGAATAATTCAATAATTACAATGTTCCCCCAAATAAGTTGCAATGCCATTAAAAAATAAACTAAAATAAAAGTTCCTTACTAAAGATTTAGAAAATTATGAAGTATTTCTTACTAAAACTAACAGCGTCAATTGTTATTTAATTATTATATTAATTGACTACAATAGGTTTTGGAATAACTAATTCAGTGCGAAAATGTATACTTGACATATCACATCGCCGATTTTTCTCATATGTACATCGTGATCGTGGTGTTCCTCGACCTTTAATTAACGCCCATTTATTAAAAGACACTTGTCATGTGAATAGTAACTCGGGTTATTTTGTATGCAGAATTAGTTGGACTTTAATTTGACAACAAATTTATGTATATATATATATGTATATTCATACTTAAAAATTTAAATATTCTAGAAATTTTCATAAAAGTCGCTGTGAATACATAGCATTTTTATCTTGTTTACTTCTTTTAAAGCAAACCCCGATCGATATACTTGTATCAATTTATTGTTGTTTTTTAATCTTAAACGTTTACTATCTTAGTAAAAATTCTTTTTATAATTTTTTGTTAAATTATAAATGCTTATGTACTGTGTAAATAGAGCTATGGGGATAATGTTTTTTAATCTATTTTTGCCACAACTGTAAACAATTTATTTACAAGACTAGAGGAAGGGTTGTTAGTACCCTTATGCAAAACAGTAGTTCCCCCCCCCCCCCCCCCACACACACACACCTTCTTCGCAAAAATCCTATGTGTTTTCATATACATTTTAATGTTTAATTAAAAGTAACAATACATAAAATTATTATTCTATAATTATAAATTTACTTTTAGATCTAGTCAGGAAATACTTTTCATCTCATAAAAATTTATTATTTTAAGCTTAAAAGATGTGAACAAACATTTAAGAACCCACACAACATTATTTTGGAAATGAAATATTTTCGAAGAAGGTTTTTGTGTTTTTCGATGTTATCAGCTATTACCTAAACATTCGAGGAAAATGAACATAAATTAGGAATATTTTAATTCCAATTGATGAAAGTCTTTTCTTTCTTTCTTTTATTTTTCTCTTCATATGTCAATACATTTTTTAAAAAACCTATTGATTGTACCTTGCATAATATATCAAACTAATACAAAACTAAATAATAATTTTCTGTTTCATGAACTTGTGTTGTTTTAGTATTATGACAGTTTTATGTTTTTTAATTTAATGGGTTTTATGTGAAAATTACCCATTTCTGATAAGTAAAGTTTACAGTACGAAAATTTATTTATAAGAATACTTAATTTCATGTATACTTTAATTTTACTATTTATTATATGCAGGTTTCAAATCACTTAATATTTAATAGGATATTTACTGTATAATTTCAAGCCCAATTAAAAATAAAAATAGAACACAACTTGAATTTGTTTTCATTTAACATTTACTTTTCTTCCACTTTAATTTAATTTTTAAATGTGGGTTTTGATTGGCACACTTATTGTTATTTATTTATTTTGAAATAATTGAAAGCAAAATAATCCAATTTATGTGTTTAAACTGCAAATATATATATATATATATGTATATATATATATATATGTAATAATGTATAATGTCTTATTTTTGAATATATACCAAACAGATAATTGATATTGTTTCTAAATTTCAAAGTAGAATAAATAATAAAACTGTCTACTAAAATAAATTTAATACTTGGGATTTTTTTTTCATTAACGAATGAATTTTCTTTAATTCTGATGCACATTTTCATTCACACAGTGATATTATTTCATAAATATTGTTTTTGTGTTATTGTTATTGTTTCGAGTGATCGAAATTGATTAAAAAGCACTTAATTGGCGTCTTTAAACTATAAGTTTTTATTTTTTTCCCCATATGCTGTGATAATAAGTTGAAATATGGAGGAAAGAATTAATGTTTTAAATAAAGCATGTGTTCTGCACGGCTGATCTAAGCCCCGCGTTGTGACGTCACGAAACCTTGTGTTTGGCTTGTAGTCTTGAGGCGGCTTTGGTTTAAGCGACAAGTCGCGTGTGCGTTGTCTACGATCTACTTCGGAGATCGTAGAAGAAATCAATCTTGCTCATCATCGATGCGATCTCCATATTAGTGTTGCTTCAAGCCAGTGTTTGAAGATCGTGGGAAAAACCAGTCTTACCCACCGATCTCGCTCATCATCCATGCGATCTCCATATTAGAGATGCATCATGCAAGCGTTCGAAGATCGGAGGTGAAACCGGTCCTACTCATCGGCCTCGTTTGTCACCGTACTGGCGTGATGCATCGTATGGGCACAATTCATCATTAAACGAAAGATCGGGAAATCGGTTTGACGATTTATGATTTAAATCGATATCACGCGATGTATCGATGCATCGCCCAGTTTAACACCTTATATATCTGTTGTTCCAGCAAGTATTTTTTTAATTCCCATTTTTTTTTTTTTTTTCAAAAATAACCAATCATACTTTTTTTCATTTTATCCCAAATTAACTTTCAATTCTGTCCCTATACGAAATGATCTTAACGTCTATTATGTTACTTTTAAAATTACAAAAAATTTGGGTAAATATTGACAGAATATCCAATGTCTTGTTGCATTCATTTAAAAGAACAAGTGATATAAATGTCATTATATTTCATTTCACATTAGTTATTACTTTAAATCAAACTTATTACAATTTTATTTTACTTCTCATGTATTCAAGATCATTTTTTCATGTATGGTATGTATCACTGTAAACTAATTTTTTAAATCTATTATTTTAGAATGTTGATTTAGTGGAAAAATGGCGAAAAGCATTGCCATTTCCCAATTTTGTCCTTACAAAAAAGGACAAAAGCCACTGTTCATGAGACACTGTTGACATTCAAAGGCCTAATTGAACAACATTACATCTGTATTAATTCTAGGTTTGTGGGGCATTTGACAGTCACGAAAGAGTTCATCATTTCTTATAGATGGACTAAAGGATACATTTGTGTGGAAAAGGTTATTGAATCTGGTTTAATTTATTAAGAACGTAGCTTATTTTTATGGAGTTACAGTAAACTCTCTGTAAGACGGAAATCTGTCTAACTCAGAAAGTTTTTCAAGTCCCTACGAATCCAAAGACATAGAGTAAAATTTGTCTAAGGCGGAATATTGTCTACTACGGAAACTTTTCTCAGTCCCGATCGATTCTGGCTTAGACAGAGTTTACTGCACTTTATATTTTATTTTGTGGATCTTTACTTGTATTCTGCTAAGTTCAGTACACATATTTGAAGTATAATGTCTGTTTTCTGCATACGGATGGTTAGATGCTTATTTTTAATATTAGATGTTTATTCTTGCACTAATTGTAATACAGTCAACTCTGTGAAATCTGCCGATGTATAATCCGCAAATATCTGTTAGCCGCACTACATGTTGGAATGTAAACAATTAAAATTGTTAGTAAAATTTTAACTCAAATGCTAAATTTGGTACATATTTTTTTCAGTTATCAATTTTCCAATGAATAAATATTTAAATATAAATTGGATATAAATATTTAAATTTCCTTTATTTACAAAATGTTATCTTGGAGCAAGAAGTAATAAGTGTTCATAGACTACAGAGAAAAATTATTGACAACAAACCAAAACATGAATAATCAGTTAAAATTCTATATAATTTAACTTTTCTTTAATCTTAATTATTAAATATGTTAAACCAATGTTGCATTATGTTTTTCTTGTCCATTGTAATTGTAATTCTTGTATAGTCATTCCTAATTTATAGCCAGACTTTAAAAAATAAAATGTAGACAAAGGGATGATCTATAATCCGCTAAAATGTATAATCCACAAAACCCTCCGTGCCTAAGTGTGCGGATTTCACAGAGTTGACTGTATAATACAAGTTGGTCATAATTAAACTGCCAGTACTCAGGGTGTTCTGTAGCACCATCTAATTGAGAAATTGGCTCCAAATTTTGAGGGAAAATTAAACAAGATAATAGTGGATGAAGGATTTCGTGAAAAAAAAAAAAAAACTCCAAAAGTCACCACTACAGGAATATGTGGTGCTGTGTAATATAAAAAAGAGTTTTAAAAAATGCAGAATCACACAATATTGAAATAAAAGTACCCTTTATTTAGCGCATTCAAATCAGGTTCAATGTGGCTTCTGTTTTTGTGGACCACATATTGCATTCGGTGTTTTCCTTTTTAGGGACAAACATTTATAGCTTAATTTTTACAACTCTTTAATTTTAAATTTCTTTTCTGACCTATTTTATACTCTGTAGTAATAATAAAATAATCTACAGGGCTTGAATTTCAGGGCGGGATGGCGGGATACGCGCCCAAAATTTTGAAGTCCCACCCAAAATAATATCGTGGGCGGGAGACTCCCGTCCAAAAAAATCTCACCATTTTCCTGAAAATTTTGCATTTTGAAATTACGATCAACTCCCGCGAACGCCTTGCAAATTTTCCGATATTTTTGCGCGATTGATTGACACATTTTGCGTTTTTTTTTTTTACCGCGAAAGATCGTTGAAATTCACGAATTTTCCATGCGACCGATAGACAAATTTCATTACTTTTTTTTCGAGATCGGTTGACAAGTGTCCACAACCGATTGGCGAATTCAGGGGTGATTCTGTTACGAATTTACCGAAAATTATGAAAAATCGGTCATCAGTTCAACAGAAAAATATCGCGAATTTCGACAAATATGATCGCTGTCAGAATCTGACAGCCTGTTTTCCTTGATACTTATACACCCTGAAATGGTACTTACCTTTATTCCATTGGTTTTCCTTATTTCCATTCTAATACAACTACGTCACAATAACAAAGTTTTCTTTTGGTTATTTTTTCATTTATTTATTTTTCAAACTTTCATTCACGCATCGTTCATCATTTATTTCGTTACGATCGTTCTTCAAAGATCGTCTGTTTATTTCTCCAACGGCTCCGATCTTCGTACGTACCGATGTGACGTCACGTCTTTTCCCGATCGCTGATCTTTGCACAGTGTCCGAAGATACGATTTTTCATCCTTTGGTTTTGCCGTAAGGCAGGATGCGTTTTTCTCAACTCCGCCGGAACAGGAGGGAATGTTTTGATCGTAAGAGGGCGTGTTGGAAGCAGACGATATATGCCGATGATTTTGAAGTTGTGAGAGCTTGTCGTATTTTTAGTTTGAAGTTGTGTGGGTGTTTTTTTGTTGCGTTTTTGAAGGAAGCTGGTCCTGTTAATTTTAAGTAGCTTGCCATGTTATTTTTAAAAGAAGCTCGTGTTGGTTTAAGAAAGCGTGTGTTCAATTTTAAATAGCTTTAGCGTTTCTTAGTGTGTGCTTAGATGATGTTCGTTTTTAAAGAACTTAAGATATGTTCGTCAACTTCAACATTTTTTCGGATAGCTACGATGTTTTGTATTAAAGAGAAAGATAATTTACAATGTCGTTAGTGTTTCAAGTTGACATGGCTCTTCATCATTTTTGCACGTTTGTTGTTATTTAATTTATTTATGTTTTATTGTATTATTTGATAATTATTTAAGTCATGTTTTTCGTTGAATAAACGTTAGTTTTATACTTTTACATTTTTTCAGTCACTATCCTGCCATGGTTACCTACAGCACTTAAAGTTAAAATATATTCCATACTCTGCTACAATTTTAGTAATTCTAGACCGGTCCTGTTTCCGGACCGAGAACAATCGCCGAAACAAATCAATTTCGTCAATCGATCGAGGAAAAATTCGCTAATTTCTTCGCAAAGGATTGAGAATAAAACACAAATTTTGTCAAAGGATAGCGAAAAACGTGAATTTCGTCAGATCGCGGGAAAAAAACTCGAAATTCATCAAAGGATCGCAAAAAAAAAACGCAAATTACACCAAAGGATAGCAAAAAAAATAAATTTCGGCAAAGGAACGCGGGAAAAACATGAATTTAGTGTTTAGTCAAACGGCCGCTGAAAAAGAAAAAAAAAAAACCGCGAATTTCATCAAAGAATCGCGAAAAAAACGCGAATGTCATCAGAGAATCACGAAAAAACGCGAATTTTGTCAAAGGATCGCAAAAAAAACCGCGCATTTCGTCAAAGGATCGCGAAAAAACGCGCATTTTGTCAAAGGATCGTGAAAAAAATACGAATTTCGTCCAGGGATCACGAAAAACCCCTGCGAATTTCGTCAAAGAATCGCACAAAAAACTAGTTTCGTCAAAAGATCGCGAAATAACGGCAAATTACGTCAAAAGATCTTCGTCGAAAGATCGCAAAAAAACACAAATTTCGTCAAAGGGGCACGAAAAGACACATATAGCTAGTGCTGGGAGTAATCCCCCCCTTCATCCCCTCTGTTGTAACCTTTCAGAAAATTTGCTGTCGGTTTCAGAATTTTTTTTTTTACTCATACCCCTGCTTTCTTACTTTTTTAAATAAAAAAAACATTTTGCATCATTATTCTGAGTTGTTGATTTAAATTGCTTTAATGGTATTTTGTCATGCTTGAATTAATGCAGACATGACAAAATAATTAATGTAAATCTTTAAAAAGCACGTAAAATAGCAGTGGGTTTTAGACTTTTTTCTCCCTCCCAAATAGGTCAACTCCCCTCCATTTATAAATGTTGGTAAAGAGACTCCCCTCCTATGAAAAATTGAATTTCAAGCCCTGATCTAACACCTAAGTTATCCCGTCCTCCCAAAATTTCTGCTGCTCTCCAAGGGTGAATTTCACCACCACCCCCTCCCTCTACTACATCTCATGTAGTTTCAAATCTGTAAAATTCTTTAATTTTTTCTGCTCTTTTTGTGATTTTGTTATAAAAATAACCATCAAAATCATTTCTCTCCTCCCCCCCAAAAAATAAACTGCCCTCTTCTTTCTCCCCCTCAACCAGATTATACAGTTTAAAATCTGAATAGTTTCTGCTCTATTTATAACTCTATTGTAACAAAAATTAAACAATCATTTAAATTAGCCCTCCCACACACACACAAAAATCCCTTCCCCCAGCACACAAACTTTCAAACTCTATTTAAAGATTTTTATGCTGTATTATTACTCTCTAGCAACAATAAATAATAATAATCTAATTCTCCTGTTAAATTTCCATTCTCCACCTTAGAAAAAGGGGCGAATTTCTAGACATGAGGAGAGGGGATGGGGCAGAACGATTTTTCTCTTTATTTTGTAATTTGGCTGTTCTCACTCCTGATATTTTTTTCATAGGGGAGGGGGGATATTTTAGAGAACATATTTAAATTCGAAACCTAAAATAGGTCTGTGATTCAAGAGTAAAAACAGCCAAACTGCAAAAAATAGGAATTTCCCCCCCCCCCCCTCCCCCTTTGAGGAAAAATGATGGAGCAAAAATTTAAAAGGGGATCAACATTGTAGATCACCTTACTACAAAATAAGAAATAAGGCAGATTTTTTAAAAATTATTATTAAAGATTTTTTTGCTAGAACTTTAAAGTTATAACTTTAAATGGAACTCTAAAAGAAAGGAGTGTAATTTGATTTTTAATTATTCTTGTAGCAAAAAAATAAATCGGGACCATGCGAAGAGAAAACTGCATCAGGGACAAAGTTTCAATTTGGCACCCTCATCCCTTCTCCGCCTTCTCTTTATGACTGATGTCATAAAATTGACGAAAGTGCAGAAATGGAAATAAATTCTATTGAACACATATTTCACATTTATTTTAGAGCTTTAAAAAGTTTAATTTTGATTCAGAAATTCCAAACAACTAAATAGTACAAGAGAAAACTGCACATATATTTTGGCAAAGGAGATCTGCGAAATTGGTGTGGAAAAAATGTATCTAGCAATACATTACAACAGTTTGTTAACCCTTTTTGATTCCAAGAAGGAACCCACATGCCATTGTGAGCAGGGTTGGGTTTTTGACGTCAAAAACTGGTTTTTGAATGACAGTGGTAAAAACCGTGTTTTTACCGGTTTATTCCCTCAAAAACCTATCATTTTCAATTTTCCTCCAATTTATAGTGTAAGTGTAGCATACAATATATTTCTAGATTGATTTTTCCTTGCAGTTCTTGTTATTATTCACAATTACTTTGTTAAATTTATTTAAAAGAAGAGCATTTCCTAAATGGGAAAAATTTAGAAATACAAGAGTAAAAGGAAAGAACAATATTTGTCATAATCTCCACTAATATAGATTCTACTAACTGCGATGAACATTAATATTAAATGATAATTAAAGGTTTTTATAATTATTAAATAGCATCCAATATACATTTTTAATAAAATACATTAAATTATTTTAGAGATGCAAAAATGCTGTTATATGGTATGACAATAGATGTCAATCATGGACTGTGGTCATTGAATAAGACCTAAAATTTAACACATAACAAAACAATATTTAAGAAAAATCAGAATGTAATAATAATTTATATATATATACACTATAGTTTTTATTTGTTAACTTTAGTGGAAATATATATGAATCTTATAGACGGACCATTCCAGCACCTATATTTCTAGATATAAATTTATACCTGAATAGTCGTGAAATATTTGTAGCCCCTTGGGGACGAGCATCACATATATGCTCGTGATTATTCTGCAATGATTATTCCTACCAGTTATTTATTTTATTTTTTTTTTTGTAAATTTTGTCTTATTTAATCAAGGCATTTTCTCGATTCATCTAGTCAAAAATTTCTCTTTTAAAATACCGGTGATAAAAGATTAAAAATTCTGTTATAGATGCTCGTCGCGAAGAGGATTAAATCAAAATTTATTAAAGCTACTATAAAGACTAACTATTTGTGTCCTGTATACATCTTACTTAAAATTATTTAGGCATTATTTAAAGTGACATGAAAGAAATAACACATTGCATATTTTTATTACATACATATGACTGTAAGAGTAAAAATCTTTTACCTTTAAAATTATTCTTAAATTATTATTAAATTTAGAAAGGTTCTTAAATGTTTTTTTTATTTTTTAATGTAGTTAACTTTTTTAATTAATGGATCTTTGGGGATTATATTTCTGCTTTAAAATAATATTTAATTATTTATTTACTTATTTATTTATTTTAAGGAAATAATAAGACAAAAATAAATTACTTAACAAAATATTGAGTTTTCACATGGTTTAAAGTTTAATATTGATTTGCAAATTTTTATCTCTACAAGATTTATCTTTGAAGAACAAGTCTTATTCCATTCTCACAAAAGATGTATGTAATTCCCAACTATTAAAATGTATCTTATTTCATTTATATATATATTTATATAAATCAAGTTTTGCTATATAGAAATAAAAATAATCAATGAACAATTTGGATTTAACACTTTAAGAAAACTTACTTCTGAGGAAATTTCTGAGAAAGCTATTTAGTTAGAGTGTAATAAGTTCTGCCGAAATTATACACATTTTTTAATCTTATACTTATGGGTTATAGAATTTCTTCATAAAATCTAATTTTTATAGAATATGCCAAATAGTTTAAGATTATTGTAGAGATCTGCTAACAGAGATGTACATGCATTATTCTAATGCAATTCTTTTTTTAACCCCTTGGATGGATATACTTTAGAGTCTTTTTGATATTGAATATTTCATGTAAAACAACTTATACTAAAGATAGAATGAAAAAATAATAATAAATAATAATAATGTAAAAACAAACGACTACTAAAAAATGGGTTTTTGATATTTTTGACAAAAAGGTTTTTGACATGACGTTAAAAACCATGGTAAAAACTGTCATGCGTCAAAAACTTGCCAACCCTGATTGTGAGACTGTATGTTTCTGTCACAAGCACAGAAAGAAAATTCCGGGCTCAGAAAATGGGAGGTTAACAAAAGAGACAATAAGGCAAAGACCTAAATAAGTTTTAAAAAAGTACTTAGTCAAAAATTTGTTTTGGGGTGTGAGGTAAGGGATGCAATGACTTGGAAACAAAAAACATATGTACTTTTATTGGGAAAAAAAAATTCCCGATATGTGTACTTTTATTGCAAAAAAAAAAAAAAAAAATCCCGATATGTATATATGGGGCATTCTCACAATCTTTTGACTTTCATGTCCCTAAATAATAATTTTTATTTTAATGCACTTTTTTGTGTTTTTTTTTTTTTTTTTTAATTTCATATACTGGGAAAAATCCCTTTGCATGATTGTATAACATCAATGAGATAAATAAGTTTTGGACAATGTTTGGGGTCCAAATACCAGGAAAACTCATCTACCGTCCCGTGTCCCTGATGCTGATTTTTAAGTTTGGAGCTGTCTGTATAAAACTGTTTCAATAAAAGTAATTCGACGTAATTTTTTTCTGAAACTGGGACAATTGTTTTATATAAATATGTAGCAAAAAATTAACCTGCACACATTTTTACAGTTGATATTATTTTTTGAAGTCTGTCCCTGGGTTTTTCATCCTTACTCTCTGTCCCTCTTGCTAAACTTATACAGAAAATCACTTCAGATGCAGCCACAGAATTTTTTTCAAGTTTTTTCTCTTGCAGAAGTATGCTAGAGAAAGAATGTCTAAAATTCTTTGACAGGAAATTTACTGCAGAATTTAAATTAGCATTTAAATATCAATTTCAAGATCGTGCCTTTATTAGTAGTCTTACCATCCCCAAGGTTTATTCCTGCACTTTGAGGTAAATTAAAAAAAAAAAAAAAAAAATTAATTCAATGTTAACAACTGTTTCTAAAAATCAATAAACATTGTGGCTATCACTTAGTCTTAACATGATTTTCCTAAAAATAGGTGTTAATTTTCCTTACTGTCCCTTTTTTTACCATTTCGTCCCTTTTTTCCTATACCATCCCCTTTTTTTACCTTATCGTTCCTTCTTTAACACCCCTTTAAGACAATGTTATACAAAAATTCTGTATTAAAAGTACTACATTTTTATTATTTCTTATTTGAATGTTCTGTGGGTAGTATGCAAATTCATTATAAGTAAAAATTTAGAAGAAAATAAAAAGTTATAGGGGTAAAGTGGTATGGAAAATTAAACTCGCAAGTTTAACTTAAACCTCAGTTAAAGAAAATATTTTTCGCTGCTGACCATTTTTCCTTTATTTTGAATCATTAAGGCATTCGTCTTATCAGATTAAAATGTTATTTTAGCAAGTTTAATTTTGCCAGATTTTTTTCCCCAAAAGTCAAAAGATTGTGAGAATGCCCCATATAGGTGAAACCTCTGAAGGACACCTATGGGAATGGAATTTTTATCTCTTATTTGGAGTTTTTACTCTTTTTTTTTAAACTATTCATTTGAAAAGGACTAAAAAAAATAACAAAAAATTAAAGGTGAAATTTAAATGTACTCAGAGGCTATAAATTATGATAATCAGATGCAAAAGGAATAGAGAATTAATTAAAATTTTTAATTAATTACTAAGTCATTAAATGGTTTGAAGAATTATTGATTTGCATTTTTTTATGTAAGCATTTATGTGATGCAAAAAGCACAATAACATTTAAAAGAATGTTACTTTAAATAATCAAAAGTGACTGTTTTGACATTCAATTTTTCGCTACAAACCTTTCTTTCTAAGTGTTCATTTACCATACTTCATAAATTTTAATCCTTCATTATCAGCAATATTTACGAAAAAAGTATTTAACTGCTTTGTACATTTTAAAGCATCTGTAAAATTTTTATTTCACAATTTTCAATTTCATTTTCTTCTTTACTTTCAGAGTCATCCTCACAATTTTCTGCATTACTTTCAATGGGGATAAACGCAGTGATATCTTCTGAATTGTGGGTAAATAAATAGACATCAATTGTGTTGTATACCTCTGTATTAATATTACTGCATGTCTTTGATAAGTTCACAAAAATATGTATTTTCATTTTCATCACAGACTACTTTATTATCTGAAATGCAAAATCCAGTCCTTTTAAAATAATGCTTCACACAATTTTCAAATATAAAGTTAACAGATGTGTTTTATCCAGTGTACTGCTTGATGTCATTAACTGATTTGGACACAGGATTCGCTTTGTGCAATAATGTGCCAAAGGAAGCATTTTCTGTATGCTAACTTAAAACTTTTAATGACTCCATGATCTAAAGGCTGTAATTTTGAAGTTGTGTCAGTAGGAAAGAAGATAACTTTCACATTACTCAATTTCATATCTTCAGGATGAAGTGTTGCATTGTCCGTAAAAAGGAACATTTTTTTTTTTGGACATCATGCACAGTGTCATCTAAGATTTATTTGCTTTCCAGTGTACTGGTAAGGACATTGAACGGAAGTTCTTCAAGTACCTGTTTTTCGCATTTCTACAAATAATGGATCCTGAAAATTGCCTCCTGTGTTGCAACATGACAGTAAGATATTCTTTCGAAATTTTGCTCCCAATGCACATCTGATCTTTAAGACAAAGTACTTTATTCAGTAGAACTCTATAAAGATTCCACATTCATCAACATTAAATATGTCTTTACCTGCATAACCTTCACATATCAATTGCAATTTTTCAAGCCAGTCTGCCCCTTGTTGAGGATCCACAGATTTTTCCTCACCACATACAGCCTTGAATGAAAAGTTATGTCTCAACTTCAATTTTTCAAGCCAGATATTCAATGCTTTGAAGTTCATAATCCCTAAAGCCTCGCCAATTTCTTTGGCTTTTTCTTAGAGTGTGACGCTACTTAAAGGGATAGTAAGAACTAAAAGATCTTAAAACACCATCAAAATATTTTAAATGTGCTAGGTCTTTCGAAAGAACTTAGTCTTTCTTTAACAGGTGCAAAGAAGACGTGCTTCTACTATGAAAGCAGCAGCAAGACTGAAATGTAAGATAAGGGAAAAGCTGAAGAAACAGCCAATAGGAAAGTAGAAATCATCAGCCAATAGGAAAGTAGAAATCAGCAGCCAATAGGAAAGCACAAAACAACAGCCAATCACAGAAGAGCATAACCCAAGCAGAACACCACAAAGTAAAAGGAGAATTAGGTAATAAATTGGGAAATAAATAACTATGAATAAAATAAAATAAATTATAATAAAAGGAAAACACACAAATATAAAATATATGGGAAAACACAGAAAAAAATAAATAATAAATAAATTTTTTTCCATGTGTTCCCACATATTTTATTTGTGTGTGTTTTCCTTTTGTTATAATTTATTTTTAAATTAATTTTATTTATTTATTTATTTTCCAATTTGCTACCTAATAGATCAGTTTCAACCACATGACTATGTGCCCTCCAATTTTTCACTAACCAACCAAAATCGCTGATTTTTTAGCCAATGTTATCGCTTAGCCAATCAAAGTGGAGAGAACTTGGAAAACTGATGGGCAAACTAAGGTTGCTAAAATGTGATGTCAGTTGAAACTGATCTATTCCCCTTCTAATCTGTATTCTTCTGTTTGGGTTATGCTCTTCTGTGATTGGCTGTTGATTTCTACTTTCTTATTGGCTGTTTCTTCAGCCTGTTTCCTTTCCCTTGTTTTACATTTCAGTCTTGCTGCTGCTTTCATAGTAGAAGCACGTCTTCTTTGCGCCTGCCGAAGAAAGACTAAGTTCTTTCGAAAGGCCTAGCACATTTAAAAATTTTTGATGGTGTTTTAAGATCTTTTAGTTTTTACTGTTTCACACCAGTTTTAACTTATATATATACATATATTAAAGGGATAGTTTTGACTCTTATAAAGCAGAACCAGTGGAATAAGATTGAACCCATTTCAGATGCTTCAGTTTTACAAAACTTTACAGTTTTCGATTCTGAATTTGCATTAGTTACCAATATAATCGTTTGATTTGACTTAATTTTTACTTATTTGAAATCTCTTACCAAATTGTGTTAAACTAAGTTTCTCTTTTTCTGCTATCTCAAACACTCACTTTTTCCTTGAAGAATAACCTTGCCTCTTTTTATCCATAATTTCACTATGCCTAACCTTGCTCCCACTCTTCCGACACATAGCGATGTTTGCTCATGTAAACCCTCCAGAAAAATTGCCTCACTAAAATCTTCACAATCTTCCAGCCAGAGTCAGATAATATAGACGAACACACGAACGCCGTTCGGAGAAATTTTTCAAAGTTTGCAGACAGTTCTGATGTTTCTTTTTTACAAATTTCTTCATAAAACAAAATTATTAAGACCCCGGGTGGAGAATCGGTGCGAGGCCTGTCGCAGACTTGTGAGGTCTGCAGACTATTTTTCAACTGGAGGAAAAAAAAGTTATCTAGAAATTATTTGCCATGTACTATGGTACAGTATTTTTTGAAAGAAGCACCGCGGCATATATATTTTTAAAACTTAAAAATATTGTAAGTGCGGCGCTTATGCCGGGACGGCAGGTACAATGCTTTTATTTTTTTTCTCTCCTGCTAGGGCCGGTAGCAGGTGCCGCAGATTATTTTAGGCTTTGCAGATTAATTTAACAGATTAAAAATAAATTTTCTGTTAAAAGTAAATGTTAAATATTAATCTCTTTTAAATAAAGTTTATTTGGTTGGAAATTTTAGCGAATGTTTATGCACTTGTTTAACATTTCTCTGTGATTTTTTTACATTTGAAAGGGGAATTTAGTTTTAATATCTTAGTAAACATTATCCTCTTTTCAATAAAGTCTAACTCAGAAAACTGGAGGGGGGGGGGGGGGTATTGAGTGCATGTAACGTAATGCGAAGGATTGGAAAAAGGACTTTTTCATTTTTGCTGTTAGCGGTGATATAGGACTCAGGAGGGGCATGGCATTTTTCTGCAGAAAATTTTTAAGAAATTATTTGAGTTTACAGACAGTTTTACATTTTATCTAAGTCTGCTTCCAGCACAAATGACAATGCATGCCAAAGTTCACCGAAATGATCAAAGATGAGTATGCTCTGAGAAGTTGGCTAGCATATGCACTTTGCTGGGCAGGGAAGAAACGGATGAATGAAAGATTAATACACAGATGCTGGAGTAAAGGTGCTTGGCAGAAAACACCGAAAACTGTACACAAATGGAGAATGAGGTAATGGGAAAAGGGAAATCTCATTTTCAAGTGTCCTTTATTCAGACGTAAATACATTACATGTCCTATACCAAGGTACTGGATCAGAACTTTTGTCCCTTATTCGAAGGTTTCACTGTATATATATATATTATTTTACAAAAAAAATACAAGGTTGGTGTATAGATTTCGCACCCCTTCAATTTCTGCATCAGGGTTGACTGCCCTTCCCCCCCCCCCTTTGCATGAACCTGCGACAAATAGGGTGGAATAATTTAAGATAATTAATAACCATAAAGTTACTATTTGAATTTCTCACACTTCTTTAATATATCCTTTTGATGTATCCTCTTTCGCTTTAGATTAGTGTTAAAATTAGAAATTGTTTTCTGGGATGCGATTTCTGCTGTTCTGGTGAGAGGACATTATTTCCTTAGGGGGTGGTGCACTTTTAGACTGTATTTAAACACAAAATCTTAAACTTTTTTGGGAGGAAAACATAGGCTTAAAAAACAATGTTGGTGTTACTCTCACCCCCCCCCCCCCCACAAAAAAAAAAGAAGTCCTTGATTAAAGTATGAAAAATGTAGTTTGTTTTTACCAACTTTAGAAAGGTCTTAAACAATTTTATTGATTTTTAAGAGACTTTTACTGTACTATTTCACTATGAAATAGAAATAGCTTCTTTAATGAAAACAGAATATGGACTTCATTATTACCATGTAATTCTAATTGTATAAAATATGTACATATGTAATGATAAGAACAGACTTAGCAGAAAATGCGAAGTCCAAAGAAATATGTAATAAAGTTATGCATGTTAACTGATAGTCAATGTTTGTAATTCAAATTCAGATATACAAAAACTAAAAAGAAATATAAATGAAAGTTGTTTCATATTTAACAAAATATATAATAAAACTTTCTCAAACAGAATTGTAATGAATCCAGAGAAAGATTCCATTCTAAACTGTCGTAGCAGGTACAGCATCCTACAGCCAAGTGTTTTTGCATTCATTTCGCTAAAAATGAAAATTTTCTGCTTAAACAGATTTCATTTTAACGATTTTTACTGTAATTACTTGTTACACTTCTAATTGAAATTTGTTTTGATTTTAATTAAAATTTCAAATTTGTCTGAATGTTATTTATAGTAAAATAGCTGTATTATTCTCTCTATTTATCTGTATAAAGAATTGATTTAAAAAATCTTTATTTTTTCAGTCAAATTTATAAATTGCTATGTTGGAGAAGTTAGCTGAATGCATGATGCCACAGTTTTCCAAGCAATTGCAGGAATTTCAAAACTGGCTGCTCCTCCAGAACACTATCCTCTGTTAGTTGATAGTGCCCATTGAAAAGTTAGAAGACGATTGACACTTAATGGATCTCTCCTCTACCACCCCTCTTCAAAGCTGCTGAATTTTTTCCCTTTTGAATGGTGATACTAGCTCATTCCTAGTCTTTGTCTGTAGTTTTCAAAAATCTATTTCATTAATATATAGAGAGAGATTATACAGTTCTGTTATTTCTAACAGGCTTTCTGTAGATTTTTTTAAATCATGCAATAAATATTTTCATATTATGATTTTAGATTTTATTTATATTTAAAAATATTTTATTTTAAAGCATTTTACTAAGGGAGGCTAGCCTCCCTTGTCTACTCTGATGAGCCGTCCTTGCACATTTAGTC
>CAWVRF010000713.1:0-81000 GCA_963932465.1 Maratus speciosus
TTCAACTGCTCATATTTCATCAAATATTTAATATCGTTTCATTCAATTGCACCATATTATTTCTACTACATTTTGTCAAATTTTCTGAAGCTGGCTTTAAATTGGGTAAAAATCCCTGCATGATATAAACAAAAAAAGGGCAAAAAATTTCTTAACATAAATAAAAATTGATATGCTTCATGAATATGCGTTCTATTTATTCACAAATACATATACTGTACAATATCCATATATTAGTAAGCAATAGCGATAGATATTTTCGTGTATCTTATTCTACAGGTTGATCCAAAACATTATTCTATTTTTTTTTTTGCTACCCCCCACCCCCTAATTGTCCTTCTGATCAAACCACCATTCATAATATGAAGTCGTTGATATTCTTCATAATCCTGAAGTTCCAGAAAATTTCGACAAATATATCTTTAAATATTCGTTAAAATGTCTAAAATTGATAAGTGTCCGATCACAGATGGCCATGGCCATATAGCGTATATTTAATGTTTACCTATATTTTATATTTATATCTGTATACGTTGGTTGACTAAATAAAGAGCATTAAGTTCTTTAAAATCTTCCATTATCATTGGCATGTATTGAGTCACTTAATTAATTCCATTATTACATTTTCATTTTATTAAAAAATGCAATAACTTTAAAATTTACAGGGTAAGTCAAAATGAATATAGTGATTACAAGCGGCTATAACTATTTAATGGAAAAGAATTTATCTATAAGATTAACACAGATTTGTAGACGGAGCTTCAAAATTTTGTATGCATACGTTATAGAAGTTCTATGTGACATCCCTTAGTCACACGGACAACATCTAGGTGGTAGTTCATTTCACGCCATACATTCTGAAGCACCGACACAAGCGCATAACAAATGCATACTTTGAGTTCTTGAATTGTTTTGGTCATGGGAAGCACAAAATCGCAGGGTGTCAGGTTTGAAGATATTAGTGGCCAAGAGCAGAAGACATCGTCGGCATCTCCACTTCGATCGATCCAACGCTTTGGAAGATGTTGGTTTAAAAGTGTGCGAACCTCCGTACTCCAGTGTGTGTGTGTGTGTGGGGGGGGTGCTCCATCTCACTGCACTGTGATAACAGAATGACATTTGTTAAATTCTAACACGCAGATTGCTTTCTGCACGGGACGCCAGCAATGAACAGGTTCCTTGTCGTTGCAATGTTTCAACTCGTGCATGTGTAGGCTTCCGCTTCAATGCCCTTGTGCCTTACGTAAAGAAATTTTGATGTTCCGTCTACATTCTGGATTAATCTGATCGTTAAATTATTTTCTATTAAATAATTATAGCCGTTTGTAATCGCTATATTCATTTTGACTTACCCTGTATTTTTCTATATGATTGAATTTAATAATTCTGCTCTTAAGCACTTAAACTGTTCACAGTCCATTGTCCGAAATCATCTGGATAATTCAAATTTTATATTTGGTGTATCGATACGTCATAAGTGAATGTCATCATTAAAGTAACATTATTCTTTAGAGATATTTTTTTTTGTTTAAATTCATTAATTTTTCTAACTTAAAATTTTAGAATGGCAACAATGTTCTATTTGCATAATTTAGCAAATAGTTTGGCGATTTGTACAATTTGGCGAAATTGGTCGACGGGATAATCAAGTAGTACCATATTGTTTTACTATATAAAGGGAGTTTTTTATGTTAAACTTATGCATATCATCCTTTTTTACATCTAAAGTATGTTCCAAAACTTCATAATATCAGACTATAAAAGTGATGTTATTTTCCAAGGAATATTCCATTGGGCAGCTAAAAAGAACTCTTTTGGCACGTAACGTTTTACATTACTGGTAGTTTATTTCATATAAAATAGTCTTCTATATTTAGGAGAGATTATCTCATCGGTCAAAAAATTGGCAACTTTCCGTAAACCATTTTGAAAGCATTGCATAAATGAGAGAAATTTTGATAGTAAATTGATACATGCAACGTTTATGTCTCGCATATTACTTTGCAAAATATATCAGCGCTTTACTTCATGATAAATATTTGTAGAGAAACAGTTTATAGTTCCAACAATGGCATTTTGCTAGTTGATTTCTAAATTTATTCAGTTGCATTAGATATGTCATCATACATAAAACATTATTGTGTGATATAAACATTTCTTTTTTTGCAATAAATTAACACATTTTATTCGACAAAATTATGATATGATTGTGTTAGACGTTATACATTTTTTTATTATTATGGTGGAGTGCTTCATAATCATTTTCGGCATTATTTGGATTGAAGGATAATCTCGAAACTTGAAAAAGAGCTTCATGTAATATGAGGTCAATTTAAAATAAAATTAAATAAACTTAATTAAAATAATTTAAACTAGTATGTTGTGGCCATCACAAAACTTTCTTCTATCTCATACTTGTCAATACTTCAAAATTCATTATCACAGTGCATCAATGCTCATCATGAAGATTCTAAAAAGATGAAATTCCGTGCATTAGTTCTTGACATATTACTGCCTCGGAAATCGTGTAAATCCATAAAAATGCAGCATAGCAGCGCCACCTATTGGGTGATTTACACCAGAACCTAATTATCATCAACTTAAGTCAATGTCTAACTGAATATGAAGTTTGGGGAAAACCCGTGCATTAGTTCTTGAGATAGAGCTATTCCGCAAATCATGACAAATGCAGCATAACAGCGCCACCTGTTGAGCAATTTACACAACCACATAATCAGCATCAACATTTATCAAGGTGTACTTGAATCTGAAGTTTGATAAAAATTCGTGCATTAGTTCTTGAGATAGAGCTATTGAGGAAATAGTGCAAAATGCAGCACAGCAGCTCCACCTATTGGGCGATAATCACCAACACGTAGTCAGCATCATTTCATATCAAAGAGTAACTGAATCTGAAGTTTGATGAAAATGTATCCGTTAGTTCTTGAGAGAGAGCTATTGCAGAAATCATGAAAAATTCTGAATAGTAGCGCCACCTGTTGAGCTATTTACACCAAAATGTATAAAATTTCAATTCATATCAAGGATTAACTGATTCTGAAGTTTGCTGAAAATTGTTGCATTAGTTCTTGAGATACAGCTATAATGGGAATTCTGAAAAGTGCAGCATAGCAGCGCCACCTGTTGAGTGATTTGCACCAACACGTAATCAGCACTAATTCATATCAAAGTATACATGAATCTGAAGTTTGTTGAAAATCCAAGCATTAGTTCTTGAGATAGAACCACTGCGGAAATTGTAAAAAATGCAGCATAGCAGCGCCACCTGTTGAGGGATTTGCACCAACACGTAATCAACACCAAGCCTTATCAAGGACTAACTTAATCTGAAGTTTCATGAAAATCCGTGCTTTAGTTCTTGAGATAGAGCCATTGCGGAAATTATAAAAATGCAGCATAGCAGCGCCACCTGTTGAGCGATTTACACCAACACGTAATCAGCATCAAGTCATATCAAGGACTAACTGAATCTGAAGTTTCATGAAAATCCGTGCATTAGTTCTTGAGATAGAGACATTTCGGTAATCCTAAAAATGCAGCATATCAGCGCCACCTGTTGAGCGATTTGCACCAAAAACTAATCAACCTCAATTTGTATCAGGGACTAACTGAATATGAATTTTTATTAAATTCCGTGCATTAGTTCTTGAGATAGAGCGCCCACAAAATTTATGTCACACACAGACACACAGACAGACGGACAGACAGACAGACTGACAGACTCACAGACAGACATTTTGTAAAGACATGTTTTTCGGGTTCTCTGACCTCTAAAACGTGTAAATCCGTCGAAAACCGGAATTCGAAAATTTTCATGAATCCAATACTTTCTTCTTGTAAAGATAGAAGAAAGTAAAAATATATTATTTTCAAAATTTATATTAATAAAACAATAACTCGTGTTCTTTACTTATAAAAAAACTTATATGTTTAATAAAGGAAAAATAAAATCATAATACTGGTCAACAAATTTGAACTTTTGGTCTGTCCTAAAACAGAAATTAGTTGTTTTTATGCGGTTTTTTGTGCTTACACCGAATCTAGCCTAGATTTACTCCAGCATGTCAAGTTTGAGAGATATTTGCATATTTCAATTTATGCAAACTAGGGGGCTCGGCCCCCTACGAGCTACGCTCGCCAACCCCCCGTCCAGACACCGCAGACTCTAAATGCACGCTAATTTGATCGGCTTTAAAAAGATTTCGAAAGATTGAATTATAATTTAAAAAACAGTGGCGATCTCCCTATAAACGAATTTCTATTCATTTCTCATTGATTGGGGAATTTTAACACCAAATCCGCTGCGGTACTACTTGATTATCCTGTCGACCAATTTCGCAAAATTATATAAATCGCCAAACCACTCGCCAAATTATACAAATTGATATAATTTTTATTTTAAATAACGAAAGAACAAATAAATTCGTACAACATTAATAAAAACACAAATAAAACGTCGAAATAAAAATAGCTTAATGACGTATACACGTGTAACAACATTTCAAAATAAGCTAATATAAAAGGAATTAAGTAAAGAGAGTCTTTGTCTCCTGGTATTTTTTAACAAAGCGAAAAGAAAGTCCTTTTAAATGAGACATTTTAAATTAATTCTCAAAATATCAAATAAATGTCTAGCGCAATTTCTAAATTTAAACTTTTTTGCAATATTATTTTGTGTTCATTTTATGTAATAACTATAATGTGACGTAAATATGACACAATTTCTCCTAAGTCTTATGCCTTGACGATGTTTTACATTTTATTTTCGTTAAGCCTTTCATGCGCATAAATTGTTGCTAGGTGACATTTACTACTTGGCGGAAAAGGGGTTTTCACGCCAAGAAAAAAATCCCAGATGGCTGCCGAAAGAATATATGACATTAGTTCGTAATTTCATACTTTAAAAAAAAATTTCGTCGTAATTACGGAAGCATGTGATTTTGTGTTCATTTTATGCAATAACTGTAATGTGACGTAAATATGACGTAATTTCTCCTATTTAAAACTTCTAACGCATGTTAATGAATTTATTATTTTACAATATTATTTCTCTTTTAAAATTCACGCGTATACTTTTTATGACGTAATTTTTAATAAGTTCCTGCTTTTTATATGTAATTATTTAATTCTAATTTGAAAGTTTTTTTCCTGCTTATAATAGTCACGTGTAAATAAATTTTCAATTTGAAGCAAACATTATTGCTTGCACTTTTTATACAGTTGGCAACAGTTTAAATTAGTGCAATTTTCTGAAATCTGTAAAAAATATCTCTAGAAATGCTGAAAATTTGAATTTAAAATAGAAATAAAACCTGAAAAAATGAGTCAAAATAAAAAAATTAATGCAATCTGCACTCCGGCAAATTCTAACGCATAAAATGATCTAAAAATGATTACACTGCCATGTATAGATTTTGCTGCTATAAAACTTTTTTAGTGGAACGATTTTGACCAACTTTAGCATTAAATAACTCTTAAAATAATTCTTCGATTTGAAAATGTCTGCATCAGCGTGTTTATCAAACATTTCTGTATAAAACCACCGATTTTCATATTTTTGTATGCATTATTTTTGTTAATATTAACGAAGAAAGGCCTCCGGTCACAAAAAAATCAAAACCGGCGGCGGCGGCGGTGACAGCGGTAGTTACTTTTTTTTAGAATAGAGAGATTTAGTAAATTTTATACAACTAGGGGGCTCGGCCCCCTACGAGCTACGCTCGCCAACCCCCGTCCAGACACCGCAGGCTCTAAATGCACGTTAATTTGACCGTCTTTAAAAAGATTTCGAAAGAGTGAATTATAATTTAAAAAACAGTGGCGATCTCCCTATAAACGAATTTCTATTCCTTTCTCTTTGATTGGGGAATTTTAACGCCAAATCCGCTGCGGTACTACTTGATTATCTCGTCGACCAATTTCGCCAATTTATATAAATCGCCAAACCACTCGCCAAATTATACAAATTGACATAATATTTATTTTAGATAACGAAAGAACAAATAAATTCGTACAACATTAATAAAAATACAAATAAAACGACGAAATAAAAATAACTTGATGACGTAGACACGTGTAACAACATTTCAAAATAAGCTAATATAAAAGGAATTAAGTAAACAGAGTCTTTGTCTCCTGGTATTTTTTAACAAAGTGAAAATAAAGTTCTTTTAAATGAGACATTTTAAATTAATCGTTTTTAATCTGACGTAATTTTTACCAAGCTATTCTTTCTCTTTTAAATAATCATGTGAAAGTACTTTTGTTAGCAATGAAACATTATTTGCGCTTTCCTAACAAAAATAGTTCAAAATATCCTCTCAAAATATTAAATAAATGTCTAGCGCAATTTCTAAATTTAAACATTTTTGCAATTTTATTTTGTATTCATTTTATGTAATAGCTATAATGTGACGTAAATATGACGTAATTTCTCCTAAGACTTCTAACGCATGTTAATGAATTTATTATTTTACAATATTCTTTCTCTTTTAAAATTCACGCGTATACTTTTTATGACGTAATTTTTAATAAGTTCCTGCTTTTTATATGTAATTATTTAATTCTAATTTGAAAGTTTTTTTCCTGCTTATAATAGTCTCGTGTAAATAAATTTTCAATTTGAAGCAAACATTATTGCTTGCACTTTTTATACAGTTGGCAACAGTTTAAATTAGTGCAATTTTCTGAAATCTGTAAAAAATATCTCTAGAAATGCTGAAAATTTGAATTTAAAATAGAAATAAAACCTGAAAAAATGAGTCAAAATAAAAAAATTAATGCAATCTGCACTCCGGCAAATTCTAACGCATAAAATGATCTAAAAATGATTACACTGCCATGTATAGATTTTGCTGCTATAAAACTTTTTTAGTGGAACGATTTTGACCAACTTTAGCATTAAATATCTCTTAAAATAATTCTTCGATTTGAAAACTGTCTGCATCAGCGTGTTTATCAAACATTTCTGTATAAAACCACCGATTTTCATATTTTTGTATGCATTATTTTTGTTAATATTAACGAAGAAAGGCCTCCGGTCACAAAAAAATCAAAACCGGCGGCGGCGGCGGCGGCGGTGACAGCGGTAGATACTTTTTTTTAGAATAGAGAGATTTAGTAAATTTTATACAATTATTTGCAAAATTAAGGTATAAAACAACATCAGACAAATTTTCTGTTTTATGTTATGATTACTACCTAATTTACGTCACAAAAACGTTGTTTCTGAGATTATACTGACATGTGACTGTGAAATATTGTACCTAATTTGCATATATTTCATGCGTTTCTAATAATGTTTCTTGACGTTCAGATATTTCTGCCGTACGAGTAAGCTAATATGTTTCTAAACCAGTTTTTTGAGCTGATTTCAAATCTTGTATATCTTTTCTTCTATCACGTCTAGTTTTTGAAAAAAGGGAAAGTTTAGTTTTTGGTCACAAAAGCCAGAAATAGCTTTTATGATACTCTGTATGATAAACTTTAAGTCGTTAGGATAGATTCTACTACTTATTTTTTTCGATTATACTAGGGGGCTCGGCCCCCTACGAACTACGCTCGCCAACCCCCGTCCAGACACCGCAGACTCTAAATGCACGCTAATTTGATCGGCTTTAAAAAGATTTCGAAAGATTGAATTATAATTTAAAAAACAGTGGCGATCTCCCTATAAACGAATTTCTATTCATTTCTGTTTGATTGGGGAATTTTAACGCCAAATCCGCTGCGGTACTACTTGATTATCCTGTTGACCAATTTCGCCAAATTATATAAATCGCCAAACCACTCGCCAAATTATACAAATTGATATAATTTTTATTTTAAATAACGAAAGAACAAATAAATTCGTACAACATTAATAAAAACACAAATAAAACGTCGAAATAAAAATAACTTGATGACGTATACACGTGTAACAAGATTTCAAAATAAGCTAATATAAAAGGAATTAAGTAAAAAGAGTCTTTGTCTCTTGGTATTTTTTAACAAAGCGAAAAGAAAGTTCTTTTAAATGAGATATTTTAAATTAATTCTCAAAATATCAAATAAATGTCTAGCGCAATTTCTAAATTTAAACTTTTTTGCAATATTATTTTGTGTTCATTTTATGTAATAACTATAATGTGACGTAAATGTGACGTCATTTCTCCTAAGACTTCTAACGCATGTTAATGAATTGATTATTTTACAATATCCTTTCTCTTTTAAAATTCACGTGTATACTTTTTATGACGTAATTTTTAATAAGTTCCTGCTTTTTATACGTAATTATTTAATTCTAATTTGAAAGTTTTTTTCCTGTTTATAATAGTCACGTGTAAATAAATTTTTAATTTGAAGCAAACATTATTGCTTGCGCTTTTTATACAGTTGGCAACAGTTTAAATTAGTACAATTTTCTGAAATCTGTAAAAAATATCTCTAGAAATGCTGAAAATTTGAATTTAAAATAGAAATAAAACCTGAAAAAATGAGTCAAAATAAAAAAATTAATGCAATCTGCACTCCGGCAAATTCTAACGCATAAAATGATCTAAAAATGATTACACTGCCATGTATAGTTTTTGCTGCTATAAAACTTTTTTAGTGGAACGATTTTGTCCAACTTTAGCATTAAATAACTCTTAAAATAATTCTTCGATTTGAAAACTGTCTGCATCAGCGTGTTTATCAAATATATCATTTCTGTATAAAACCACCGATTTTCATATTTTTGTATGCATTATTTTTGTTAATATTAACGAAGAAAGGCCTCCGGTCACAAAAAAATCAAAACCGGCGGCGGCGGCGGCGGCGGTGACAGCGGTAGTTACTTTTTTTTAGAATAGAGAGACGAAAGAACAAATAAATTCGTACAACATTAATAAAAACACAAATAAAACGTCGAAATAAAAATAACTTGATGACGTATACACGTGTAACAAGATTTCAAAATAAGCTAATATAAAAGGAATTAAGTAAAGAGAGTCTTTGTCTCCTGGTATTTTTTAACAAAGCGAAAAGAAAGTTCTTTTAAATGAGATATTTTAAATTAATTCTCAAAATATCAAATAAATGTCTAGCGCAATTTCTAAATTTAAACTTTTTTGCAGTATTATTTTGTGTTCATTTTATGTAATAACTATAATGTGACGTAAATATGACGTCATTTCTCCTAAGACTTCTAACGCATGTTAATGAATTGATTATTTTACAATATCCTTTCTCTTTTAAAATTCACGTGTATACTTTTTATGACGTAATTTTTGATAAGTTCCTGCTTTTTATACGTAATTATTTAATTCTAATTTGAAAGTTTTTTTCCTGTTTATAATAGTCACGTGTAAATAAATTTTTAATTTGAAGCAAACATTATTGCTTGCGCTTTTTATACAGTTGGCAACAGTTTAAATTAGTACAATTTTCTGAAATCTGTAAAATATATCTCTAGAAATGCTGAAAATTTGAATTTAAAATCGAAATAAAACCTGAAAAAATGAGTCAAAATAAAAAAATTAATGCAATCTGCACTCCGGCAAATTCTAACGCATAAAATGATCTAAAAATGATTACACTGCTATGTATAGTTTTTGCTGCTATAAAACTTTTTTAGTGGAACGATTTTGTCCAACTTTAGCATTAAATAACTCTTAAAATAATTCTTCGATTTGAAAACTGTCTGCATCAGCGTGTTTATCAAACATTTCTGTATAAAACCACCGATTTTCATATTTTTGTATGCATTATTTTTCTTAATATTAACGAAGAAAGACCTCCGGTGACAAAAAATCCAAAACCGGCGGCGGCGGCGGTGACAGCGGTAGTTACTTTTTTTTTAGAATAGAGAGATTATTTGCAAAATTAAGGTATAAAACAACATCAGACAAATTTTCTGTTTTATGTTATGATTACTACCTAATTTACGTCACAAAAACGTTGTTTCTGAGATTATACTGACATGTGACTGTGAAATATTGTACCTAATTTGCATATATTTCATGCGTTTCTAATAATGTTTCTTGACGTTCAGATATTTCTGCCGTACGAGTACGCTAATATGTTTCTAAACCAGTTTTTTGAGCTGATTTCAAATCTTGTATATCTTTTCTTCTATCACGTCTAGTTTTTGAAAAAAGGGAAAGTTTAGTTTTTGGTCACAAAAGCCAGAAATAGCTTTTATGATACTCTGTATGATAAACTTTAAGTCGTTAGGATAGATTCTACTACTTATTTTTTTCGATTATACTAGGGGGCTCGGCCCCCCACGAACTACGCTCGCCAACCCCCGTCCAGACACCGCAGACTCTAAATGCACGCTAATTTGATCGGCTTTAAAAAGATTTCGAAAGATTGAATTATAATTTAAAAAACAGTGGCGATCTCCCTATAAACGAATTTCTATTCATTTCTGTTTGATTGGGGAATTTTAACGCCAAATCCGCTGCGGTACTACTTGATTATCCTGTCGACCTATTTCGCCAAATTATATAAATCGCCAAACCACTCGCCAAATTATACAAATTGATATAATTTTTATTTTAAATAACGAAAGAACAAATAAATTCGTACAACATTAATAAAAACACAAATAAAACGTCGAAATAAAAATAACTTGATGACGTATACACGTGTAACAAGATTTCAAAATAAGCTAATATAAAAGGAATTAAGTAAAAAGAGTCTTTGTCTCTTGGTATTTTTTAACAAAGCGAAAAGAAAGTTCTTTTAAATGAGATATTTTAAATTAATTCTCAAAATATCAAATAAATGTCTAGCGCAATTTCTAAATTTAAACTTTTTTGCAATATTATTTTGTGTTCATTTTATGTAATAACTATAATGTGACGTAAATATGACGTCATTTCTCCTAAGACTTCTAACGCATGTTAATGAATTGATTATTTTACAATATCCTTTCTCTTTTAAAATTCACGTGTATACTTTTTATGACGTAATTTTTAATAAGTTCCTGCTTTTTATACGTAATTATTTAATTCTAATTTGAAAGTTTTTTTCCTGTTTATAATAGTCACGTGTAAATAAATTTTTAATTTGAAGCAAACATTATTGCTTGCGCTTTTTATACAGTTGGCAACAGTTTAAATTAGTACAATTTTCTGAAATCTGTAAAAAATATCTCTAGAAATGCTGAAAATTTGAATTTAAAATAGAAATAAAACCTGAAAAAATGAGTCAAAATAAAAAAAAATTAATGCAATCTGCACTCCGGCAAATTCTAACGCATAAAATGATCTAAAAATGATTACACTGCCATGTATAGTTTTTGCTGCTATAAAACTTTTTTAGTGGAACGATTTTGTCCAACTTTAGCATTAAATAACTCTTAAAATAATTCTTCGATTTGAAAACTGTCTGCATCAGCGTGTTTATCAAATATATTATTTCTGTATAAAACCACCGATTTTCATATTTTTGTATGCATTATTTTTGTTAATATTAACGAAGAAAGGCCTCCGGTCACAAAAAAATCAAAACCGGCGGCGGCGGCGGCGGCGGTGACAGCGGTAGTTACTTTTTTTTAGAATAGAGAGACGAAAGAACAAATAAATTCGTACAACATTAATAAAAACACAAATAAAACGTCGAAATAAAAATAACTTGATGACGTATACACGTGTAACAAGATTTCAAAATAAGCTAATATAAAAGGAATTAAGTAAAGAGAGTCTTTGTCTCCTGGTATTTTTTAACAAAGCGAAAAGAAAGTTCTTTTAAATGAGATATTTTAAATTAATTCTCAAAATATCAAATAAATGTCTAGCGCAATTTCTAAATTTAAACTTTTTTGCAGTATTATTTTGTGTTCATTTTATGTAATAACTATAATGTGACGTAAATATGACGTCATTTCTCCTAAGACTTCTAACGCATGTTAATGAATTGATTATTTTACAATATCCTTTCTCTTTTAAAATTCACGTGTATACTTTTTATGACGTAATTTTTGATAAGTTCCTGCTTTTTATACGTAATTATTTAATTCTAATTTGAAAGTTTTTTTCCTGTTTATAATAGTCACGTGTAAATAAATTTTTAATTTGAAGCAAACATTATTGCTTGCGCTTTTTATACAGTTGGCAACAGTTTAAATTAGTACAATTTTCTGAAATCTGTAAAAAATATCTCTAGAAATGCTGAAAATTTGAATTTAAAATAGAAATAAAACCTGAAAAAATGAGTCAAAATAAAAAAATTAATGCAATCTGCACTCCGGCAAATTCTAACGCATAAAATGATCTAAAAATGATTACACTGCTATGGATAGTTTTTGCTGCTATAAAACTTTTTTAATGGAACGATTTTGTCCAACTTTAGCATTAAATAACTCTTAAAATAATTCTTCGATTTGAAAACTGTCTGCATCAGCGTGTTTATCAAACATTTCTGTATAAAACCACCGATTTTCATATTTTTGTATGCATTATTTTTGTTAATATTAACGAAGAAAGGCCTCCGGTCACAAAAAAATCAAAACCGGCGGCGGCGGCGGCGGTGACAGCGGTAGTTACTTTTTTTTAGAATAGAGAGATTTAGTAAATTTTATACAATTATTTGCAAAATTAAGGTATAAAACAACATCAGACAAATTTTCTGTTTTATGTTATGATTACTACCTAATTTACGTCACAAAAACGTTGTTTCTGAGATTATACTGACATGTGACTGTGAAATATTGTACCTAATTTGCATATATTTCATGCGTTTCTAATAATGTTTCTTGACGTTCAGATATTTCTGCCGTACGAGTACGCTAATATGTTTCTAAACCAGTTTTTTGAGCTGATTTCAAATCTTGTATATCTTTTCTTCTATCACGTCTAGTTTTTGAAAAAAGGGAAAGTTTAGTTTTTGGTCACAAAAGCCAGAAATAGCTTTTATGATACTCTGTATGATAAACTTTAACTCGTTAGGATAGATTCTACTACTTATTTTTTTCGATTATACTAGGGGGCTCGGCCCCCTACGAACTACGCTCGCCAACCCCTGTCCAGACACCGCAGACTCTAAATGCACGCTAATTTGATCGGCTTTAAAAAGATTTCGAAAGATTGAATTATAATTTAAAAAACAGTGGCGATCTCCCTATAAACGAATTTCTATTCATTTCTGTTTGATTGGGGAATTTTAACGCCAAATCCGCTGCGGTACTAGTTGATTATCCTGTCGACCAATTTCGCCAAATTATATAAATCGCCAAACCACTCGCCAAATTATACAAATTGATATAATTTTTATTTTAAATAACGAAAGAACAAATAAATTCGTACAACATTAATAAAAACACAAATAAAACGTCGAAATAAAAATAACTTGATGACGTATACACGTGTAACAAGATTTCAAAATAAGCTAATATAAAAGGAATTAAGTAAAAAGAGTCTTTGTCTCTTGGTATTTTTTAACAAAGCGAAAAGAAAGTTCTTTTAAATGAGATATTTTAAATTAATTCTCAAAATATCAAATAAATGTCTAGCGCAATTTCTAAATTTAAACTTTTTTGCAATATTATTTTGTGTTCATTTTATGTAATAACTATAATGTGACGTAAATATGACGTCATTTCTCCTAAGACTTCTAACGCATGTTAATGAATTGATTATTTTACAATATCCTTTCTCTTTTAAAATTCACGTGTATACTTTTTATGACGTAATTTTTAATAAGTTCCTGCTTTTTATACGTAATTCTTTAATTCTAATTTGAAAGTTTTTTTCCTGTTTATAATAGTCACGTGTAAATAAATTTTTAATTTGAAGCAAACATTATTGCTTGCGCTTTTTATACAGTTGGCAACAGTTTAAATTAGTACAATTTTCTGAAATCTGTAAAAAATATCTCTAGAAATGCTGAAAATTTGAATTTAAAATAGAAAAAAAACCTGAAAAAATGAGTCAAAATAAAAAAATTAATGCAATCTGCACTCCGGCAAATTCTAACGCATAAAATGATCTAAAAATGATTACACTGCCATGTATAGTTTTTGCTGCTATAAAACTTTTTTAGTGGAACGATTTTGTCCAACTTTAGCATTAAATAACTCTTAAAATAATTCTTCGATTTGAAAACTGTCTGCATCAGCGTGTTTATCAAACATTTCTGTATAAAACCACCGATTTTCATATTTTTGTATGCATTATTTTTCTTAATATTAACGAAGAAAGACCTCCGGTGACAAAAAATCCAAAACCGGCGGCGGCGGCGGCGGCGGCGGCGGTGACAGCGGTAGTTACTTTTTTTTTAGAATAGAGAGATTATTTGCAAAATTAAGGTATAAAACAACATCAGACAAATTTTCTGTTTTATGTTATGATTACTACCTAATTTACGTCACAAAAACGTTGTTTCTGAGATTATACTGACATGTGACTGTGAAATATTGTACCTAATTTGCATATATTTCATGCGTTTCTAATAATGTTTCTTGACGTTCAGATATTTCTGCCGTACGAGTACGCTAATATGTTTCTAAACCAGTTTTTTGAGCTGATTTCAAATCTTGTATATCTTTTCTTCTATCACGTCTAGTTTTTGAAAAAAGGGAAAGTTTAGTTTTTGGTCACAAAAGCCAGAAATAGCTTTTATGATACTCTGTATGATAAACTTTAAGTCGTTAGGATAGATTCTACTACTTATTTTTTTCGATTATACTAGGGGGCTCGGCCCCCCACGAACTACGCTCGCCAACCCCCGTCCAGACACCGCAGACTCTAAATGCACGCTAATTTGATCGGCTTTAAAAAGATTTCGAAAGATTGACTTATAATTTAAAAAACAGTGGCGATCTCCCTATAAACGAATTTCTATTCATTTCTGTTTGATTGGGGAATTTTAACGCCAAATCCGCTGCGGTACTACTTGATTATCCTGTCGACCTATTTCGCCAAATTATATAAATCGCCAAACCACTCGCCAAATTATACAAATTGATATAATTTTTATTTTAAATAACGAAAGAACAAATAAATTCGTACAACATTAATAAAAACACAAATAAAACGTCGAAATAAAAATAACTTGATGACGTATACACGTGTAACAAGATTTCAAAATAAGCTAATATAAAAGGAATTAAGTAAAAAGAGTCTTTGTCTCTTGGTATTTTTTAACAAAGCGAAAAGAAAGTTCTTTTAAATGAGATATTTTAAATTAATTCTCAAAATATCAAATAAATGTCTAGCGCAATTTCTAAATTTAAACTTTTTTGCAATATTATTTTGTGTTCATTTTATGTAATAACTATAATGTGACGTAAATATGACGTCATTTCTCCTAAGACTTCTAACGCATGTTAATGAATTGATTATTTTACAATATCCTTTCTCTTTTAAAATTCACGTGTATACTTTTTATGACGTAATTTTTAATAAGTTCCTGCTTTTTATACGTAATTATTTAATTCTAATTTGAAAGTTTTTTTCCTGTTTATAATAGTCACGTGTAAATAAATTTTTAATTTGAAGCAAACATTATTGCTTGCGCTTTTTATACAGTTGGCAACAGTTTAAATTAGTACAATTTTCTGAAATCTGTAAAAAATATCTCTAGAAATGCTGAAAATTTGAATTTAAAATAGAAAAAAAACCTGAAAAAATGAGTCAAAATAAAAAAATTAATGCAATCTGCACTCCGGCAAATTCTAACGCATAAAATGATCTAAAAATGATTACACTGCCATGTATAGTTTTTGCTGCTATAAAACTTTTTTAGTGGAACGATTTTGTCCAACTTTAGCATTAAATAACTCTTAAAATAATTCTTCGATTTGAAAACTGTCTGCATCAGCGTGTTTATCAAACATTTCTGTATAAAACCACCGATTTTCATATTTTTGTATGCATTATTTTTGTTAATATTAACGAAGAAAGACCTCCGGTGACAAAAAATCCAAAACCGGCGGCGGCGGCGGCGGCGGCGGCGGCGGCGGTGACAGCGGTAGTTACTTTTTTTTTAGAATAGAGAGATTATTTGCAAAATTAAGGTATAAAACAACATCAGACAAATTTTCTGTTTTATGTTATGATTACTACCTAATTTACGTCACAAAAACGTTGTTTCTGAGATTATACTGACATGTGACTGTGAAATATTGTACCTAATTTGCATATATTTCATGCGTTTCTAATAATGTTTCTTGACGTTCAGATATTTCTGCCGTACGAGTACGCTAATATGTTTCTAAACCAGTTTTTTGAGCTGATTTCAAATCTTGTATATCTTTTCTTCTATCACGTCTAGTTTTTGAAAAAAGGGAAAGTTTAGTTTTTGGTCACAAAAGCCAGAAATAGCTTTTATGATACTCTGTATGATAAACTTTAAGTCGTTAGGATAGATTCTACTACTTATTTTTTTCGATTATACTAGGGGGCTCGGCCCCCTACGAACTACGCTCGCCAACCCCCGTCCAGACACCGCAGACTCTAAATGCACGCTAATTTGATCGGCTTTAAAAAGATTTCGAAAGATTGAATTATAATTTAAAAAACAGTGGCGATCTCCCTATAAACGAATTTCTATTCATTTCTGTTTGATTGGGGAATTTTAACGCCAAATCCGCTGCGGTACTACTTGATTATCCTGTCGACCTATTTCGCCAAATTATATAAATCGCCAAACCTCTCGCCAAATTATACAAATTGATATAATTTTTATTTTAAATAACGAAAGAACAAATAAATTCGTACAATATTAATAAAAACACAAATAAAACGTCGAAATAAAAATAACTTGATGACGTATACACGTGTAACAAGATTTCAAAATAAGCTAATATAAAAGGAATTAAGTAAAAAGAGTCTTTGTCTCTTGGTATTTTTTAACAAAGCGAAAAGAAAGTTCTTTTAAATGAGATATTTTAAATTAATTCTCAAAATATCAAATAAATGTCTAGCGCAATTTCTAAATTTAAACTTTTTTGCAATATTATTTTGTGTTCATTTTATGTAATAACTATAATGTGACGTAAATATGACGTCATTTCTCCTAAGACTTCTAACGCATGTTAATGAATTGATTATTTTACAATATCCTTTCTCTTTTAAAATTCACGTGTATACTTTTTATGACGTAATTTTTAATAAGTTCCTGCTTTTTATACGTAATTATTTAATTCTAATTTGAAAGTTTTTTTCCTGTTTATAATAGTCACGTGTAAATAAATTTTTAATTTGAAGCAAACATTATTGCTTGCGCTTTTTATACAGTTGGCAACAGTTTAAATTAGTACAATTTTCTGAAATCTGTAAAAAATATCTCTAGAAATGCTGAAAATTTGAATTTAAAATAGAAAAAAAACCTGAAAAAATGAGTCAAAATAAAAAAATTAATGCAATCTGCACTCCGGCAAATTCTAACGCATAAAATGATCTAAAAATGATTACACTGCCATGTATAGTTTTTGCTGCTATAAAACTTTTTTAGTGGAACGATTTTGTCCAACTTTAGCATTAAATAACTCTTAAAATAATTCTTCGATTTGAAAACTGTCTGCATCAGCGTGTTTATCAAACATTTCTGTATAAAACCACCGATTTTGATATTTTTGTATGCATTATTTTTCTTAATATTAACGAAGAAAGACCTCCGGTGACAAAAAATCCAAAACCGGCGGCGGCGGCGGCGGCGGCGGTGACAGCGGTAGTTACTTTTTTTTTTAGAATAGAGAGATTATTTGCAAAATTAAGGTATAAAACAACATCAGACAAATTTTCTGTTTTATGTTATGATTACTACCTAATTTACGTCACAAAAACGTTGTTTCTGAGATTATACTGACATGTGACTGTGAAATATTGTACCTAATTTGCATATATTTCATGCGTTTCTAATAATGTTTCTTGACGTTCAGATATTTCTGCCGTACGAGTACGCTAATATGTTTCTAAACCAGTTTTTTGAGCTGATTTCAAATCTTGTATATCTTTTCTTCTATCACGTCTAGTTTTTGAAAAAAGGGAAAGTTTAGTTTTTGGTCACAAAAGCCAGAAATAGCTTTTATGATACTCTGTATGATAAACTTTAACTCGTTAGGATAGATTCTACTACTTATTTTTTTCGATTATACTAGGGGGCTCGGCCCCCTACGAACTACGCTCGCCAACCCCCGTCCAGACACCGCAGACTCTAAATGCACGCTAATTTGATCGGCTTTAAAAAGATTTCGAAAGATTGAATTATAATTTAAAAAACAGTGGCGATCTCCCTATAAACGAATTTCTATTCATTTCTGTTTGATTGGGGAATTTTAACGCCAAATCCGCTGCGGTACTACTTGATTATCCTGTCGACCTATTTCGCCAAATTATATAAATCGCCAAACCTCTCGCCAAATTATACAAATTGATATAATTTTTATTTTAAATAACGAAAGAACAAATAAATTCGTACAACATTAATAAAAACACAAATAAAACGTCGAAATAAAAATAACTTGATGACGTATACACGTGTAACAAGATTTCAAAATAAGCTAATATAAAAGGAATTAAGTAAAAAGAGTCTTTGTCTCTTGGTATTTTTTAACAAAGCGAAAAGAAAGTTCTTTTAAATGAGATATTTTAAATTAATTCTCAAAATATCAAATAAATGTCTAGCGCAATTTCTAAATTTAAACTTTTTTGCAATATTATTTTGTGTTCATTTTATGTAATAACTATAATGTGACGTAAATATGACGTCATTTCTCCTAAGACTTCTAACGCATGTTAATGAATTGATTATTTTACAATATCCTTTCTCTTTTAAAATTCACGTGTATACTTTTTATGACGTAATTTTTAATAAGTTCCTGCTTTTTATACGTAATTATTTAATTCTAATTTGAAAGTTTTTTTCCTGTTTATAATAGTCACGTGTAAATAAATTTTTAATTTGAAGCAAACATTATTGCTTGCGCTTTTTATACAGTTGGCAACAGTTTAAATTAGTACAATTTTCTGAAATCTGTAAAAAATATCTCTAGAAATGCTGAAAATTTGAATTTAAAATAGAAAAAAAACCTGAAAAAATGAGTCAAAATAAAAAAATTAATGCAATCTGCACTCCGGCAAATTCTAACGCATAAAATGATCTAAAAATGATTACACTGCCATGTATAGTTTTTGCTGCTATAAAACTTTTTTAGTGGAACGATTTTGTCCAACTTTAGCATTAAATAACTCTTAAAATAATTCTTCGATTTGAAAACTGTCTGCATCAGCGTGTTTATCAAACATTTCTGTATAAAACCACCGATTTTGATATTTTTGTATGCATTATTTTTCTTAATATTAACGAAGAAAGACCTCCGGTGACAAAAAATCCAAAACCGGCGGCGGCGGCGGTGGCGGCGGTGACAGCGGTAGTTACTTTTTTTTTTAGAATAGAGAGATTATTTGCAAAATTAAGGTATAAAACAACATCAGACAAATTTTCTGTTTTATGTTATGATTACTACCTAATTTACGTCACAAAAACGTTGTTTCTGAGATTATACTGACATGTGACTGTGAAATATTGTACCTAATTTGCATATATTTCATGCGTTTCTAATAATGTTTCTTGACGTTCAGATATTTCTGCCGTACGAGTACGCTAATATGTTTCTAAACCAGTTTTTTGAGCTGATTTCAAATCTTGTATATCTTTTCTTCTATCACGTCTAGTTTTTGAAAAAAGGGAAAGTTTAGTTTTTGGTCACAAAAGCCAGAAATAGCTTTTATGATACTCTGTATGATAAACTTTAACTCGTTAGGATAGATTCTACTACTTATTTTTTTCGATTATACTAGGGGGCTCGGCCCCCTACGAACTACGCTCGCCAACCCCCGTCCAGACACCGCAGATTCTAAATGCACGCTAATTTGATCGGCTTTAAAAAGATTTCGAAAGATTGAATTATAATTTAAAAAACAGTGGCGATCTCCCTATAAACGAATTTCTATTCATTTCTGTTTGATTGGGGAATTTTAACGCCAAATCCGCTGCGGTACTAGTTGATTATCCTGTCGACCAATTTCGCCAAATTATATAAATCGCCAAACCACTCGCCAAATTATACAAATTGATATAATTTTTATTTTAAATAACGAAAGAACAAATAAATTCGTACAACATTAATAAAAACACAAATAAAACGTCGAAATAAAAATAACTTGATGACGTATACACGTGTAACAAGATTTCAAAATAAGCTAATATAAAAGGAATTAAGTAAAAAGAGTCTTTGTCTCTTGGTATTTTTTAACAAAGCGAAAAGAAAGTTCTTTTAAATGAGATATTTTAAATTAATTCTCAAAATATCAAATAAATGTCTAGCGCAATTTCTAAATTTAAACTTTTTTGCAATATTATTTTGTGTTCATTTTATGTAATAACTATAATGTGACGTAAATATGACGTCATTTCTCCTAAGACTTCTAACGCATGTTAATGAATTGATTATTTTACAATATCCTTTCTCTTTTAAAATTCACGTGTATACTTTTTATGACGTAATTTTTAATAAGTTCCTGTTTTTTATACGTAATTATTTAATTCTAATTTGAAAGTTTTTTTCCTGTTTATAATAGTCACGTGTAAATAAATTTTTAATTTGAAGCAAACATTATTGCTTGCGCTTTTTATACAGTTGGCAACAGTTTAAATTAGTACAATTTTCTGAAATCTGTAAAAAATATCTCTAGAAATGCTGAAAATTTGAATTTAAAATAGAAAAAAAACCTGAAAAAATGAGTCAAAATAAAAAAATTAATGCAATCTGCACTCCGGCAAATTCTAACGCATAAAATGATCTAAAAATGATTACACTGCCATGTATAGTTTTTGCTGCTATAAAACTTTTTTAGTGGAACGATTTTGTCCAAATTTAGCATTAAATAACTCTTAAAATAATTCTTCGATTTGAAAACTGTCTGCATCAGCGTGTTTATCAAACATTTCTGTATAAAACCACCGATTTTCATATTTTTGTATGCATTATTTTTCTTAATATTAACGAAGAAAGACCTCCGGTGACAAAAAATCCAAAACCGGCGGCGGCGGCGGCGGCGGCGGCGGCGGCGGCGGCGGCGGTGACAGCGGTAGTTACTTTTTTTTAGAATAGAGAGATTATTTGCAAAATTAAGGTATAAAACAACATCAGACAAATTTTCTGTTTTATGTTATGATTACTACCTAATTTACGTCACAAAAACGTGGTTTCTGAGATTATACTGACATGTGACTGTGAAATATTGTACCTAATTTGCATATATTTCATGCGTTTCTAATAATGTTTCTTGACGTTCAGATATTTCTGCCGTACGAGTACGCTAATATGTTTCTAAACCAGTTTTTTGAGCTGATTTCAAATCTTGTATATCTTTTCTTCTATCACGTCTAGTTTTTGAAAAAAGGGAAAGTTTAGTTTTTGGTCACAAAAGCCAGAAATAGCTTTTATGATACTCTGTATGATAAACTTTAAGTCGTTAGGATAGATTCTACTACTTATTTTTTTCGATTATACTAGGGGGCTCGGCCCCCTACGAACTACGCTCGCCAACCCCCGTCCAGACACCGCAGACTCTAAATGCACGCTAATTTGATCGGCTTTAAAAAGATTTCGAAAGATTGAATTATAATTTAAAAAACAGTGGCGATCTCCCTATAAACGAATTTCTATTCATTTCTGTTTGATTGGGGAATTTTAACGCCAAATCCGCTGCGGTACTACTTGATTATCCTGTCGACCTATTTCGCCAAATTATATAAATCGCCAAACCACTCGCCAAATTATACAAATTGATATAATTTTTATTTTAAATAACGAAAGAACAAATAAATTCGTACAACATTAATAAAAACACAAATAAAACGTCGAAATAAAAATAACTTGATGACGTATACACGTGTAACAAGATTTCAAAATAAGCTAATATAAAAGGAATTAAGTAAAAAGAGTCTTTGTCTCTTGGTATTTTTTAACAAAGCGAAAAGAAAGTTCTTTTAAATGAGATATTTTAAATTAATTCTCAAAATATCAAATAAATGTCTAGCGCAATTTCTAAATTTAAACTTTTTTGCAATATTATTTTGTGTTCATTTTATGTAATAACTATAATGTGACGTAAATATGACGTCATTTCTCCTAAGACTTCTAACGCATGTTAATGAATTGATTATTTTACAATATCCTTTCTCTTTTAAAATTCACGTGTATACTTTTTATGACGTAATTTTTAATAAGTTCCTGCTTTTTATACGTAATTATTTAATTCTAATTTGAAAGTTTTTTTCCTGTTTATAATAGTCACGTGTAAATAAATTTTTAATTTGAAGCAAACATTATTGCTTGCGCTTTTTATACAGTTGGCAACAGTTTAAATTAGTACAATTTTCTGAAATCTGTAAAAAATATCTCTAGAAATGCTGAAAATTTGAATTTAAAATAGAAATAAAACCTGAAAAAATGAGTCAAAATAAAAAAAATTAATGCAATCTGCACTCCGGCAAATTCTAACGCATAAAATGATCTAAAAATGATTACACTGCCATGTATAGTTTTTGCTGCTATAAAACTTTTTTAGTGGAACGATTTTGTCCAACTTTAGCATTAAATAACTCTTAAAATAATTCTTCGATTTGAAAACTGTCTGCATCAGCGTGTTTATCAAATATATTATTTCTGTATAAAACCACCGATTTTCATATTTTTGTATGCATTATTTTTGTTAATATTAACGAAGAAAGGCCTCCGGTCACAAAAAAATCAAAACCGGCGGCGGCGGCGGCGGCGGCGGCGGTGACAGCGGTAGTTACTTTTTTTTAGAATAGAGAGACGAAAAAATAGAGAATAGAGAGACGCAAACTAGTTGATTATCCTGTCGACCAATTTCGCCAAATTATATAAATCGCCAAACCACTCGCCAAATTATACAAATTGATATAATTTTTATTTTAAATAACGAAAGAACAAATAAATTCGTACAACATTAATAAAAACACAAATAAAACGTCGAAATAAAAATAACTTGATGACGTATACACGTGTAACAAGATTTCAAAATAAGCTAATATAAAAGGAATTAAGTAAAAAGAGTCTTTGTCTCTTGGTATTTTTTAACAAAGCGAAAAGAAAGTTCTTTTAAATGAGATATTTTAAATTAATTCTCAAAATATCAAATAAATGTCTAGCGCAATTTCTAAATTTAAACTTTTTTGCAATATTATTTTGTGTTCATTTTATGTAATAACTATAATGTGACGTAAATATGACGTCATTTCTCCTAAGACTTCTAACGCATGTTAATGAATTGATTATTTTACAATATCCTATCTCTTTTAAAATTCACGTGTATACTTTTTATGACGTAATTTTTAATAAGTTCCTGCTTTTTATACGTAATTCTTTAATTCTAATTTGAAAGTTTTTTTCCTGTTTATAATAGTAACGTGTAAATAAATTTTTAATTTGAAGCAAACATTATTGCTTGCGCTTTTTATACAGTTGGCAACAGTTTAAATTAGTACAATTTTCTGAAATCTGTAAAAAATATCTCTAGAAATGCTGAAAATTTGAATTTAAAATAGAAAAAAAACCTGAAAAAATGAGTCAAAATAAAAAAATTAATGCAATCTGCACTCCGGCAAATTCTAACGCATAAAATGATCTAAAAATGATTACACTGCCATGTATAGTTTTTGCTGCTATAAAACTTTTTTAGTGGAACGATTTTGTCCAACTTTAGCATTAAATAACTCTTAAAATAATTCTTCGATTTGAAAACTGTCTGCATCAGCGTGTTTATCAAACATTTCTGTATAAAACCACCGATTTTCATATTTTTGTATGCATTATTTTTCTTAATATTAACGAAGAAAGGCCTCCGGTGACAAAAAATCCAAAACCGGCGGCGGCGGCGGCGGCGGTGACAGCGGTAGTTACTTTTTTTTTAGAATAGAGAGATTATTTGCAAGATTAAGGTATAAAACAACATCAGACAAATTTTCTGTTTTATGTTATGATTACTACCTAATTTACGTCACAAAAACGTTGTTTCTGAGATTATACTGACATGTGACTGTGAAATATTGTACCTAATTTGCATATATTTCATGCGTTTCTAATAATGTTTCTTGACGTTCAGATATTTCTGCCGTACGAGTACGCTAATATGTTTCTAAACCAGTTTTTTGAGCTGATTTCAAATCTTGTATATCTTTTCTTCTATCACGTCTAGTTTTTGAAAAAAGGGAAAGTTTAGTTTTTGGTCACAAAAGCCAGAAATAGCTTTTATGATACTCTGTATGATAAACTTTAAGTCGTTAGGATAGATTCTACTACTTATTTTTTTCGATTATACTAGGGGGCTCGGCCCCCCACGAACTACGCTCGCCAACCCCCGTCCAGACACCGCAGACTCTAAATGCACGCTAATTTGATCGGCTTTAAAAAGATTTCGAAAGATTGACTTATAATTTAAAAAACAGTGGCGATCTCCCTATAAACGAATTTCTATTCATTTCTGTTTGAATGGGGAATTTTAACGCCAAATCCGCTGCGGTACTACTTGATTATCCTGTCGACCTATTTCGCCAAATTATATAAATCGCCAAACCACTCGCCAAATTATACAAATTGATATAATTTTTATTTTAAATAACGAAAGAACAAATAAATTCGTACAACATTAATAAAAACACAAATAAAACGTCGAAATAAAAATAACTTGATGACGTATACACGTGTAACAAGATTTCAAAATAAGCTAATATAAAAGGAATTAAGTAAAAAGAGTCTTTGTCTCTTGGTATTTTTTAACAAAGCGAAAAGAAAGTTCTTTTAAATGAGATATTTTAAATTGATTCTCAAAGTATCAAATTAATGTCTAGCGCAATTTCTAAATTTAAACTTTTTTGCAATATTATTTTGTGTTCATTTTATGTAATAACTATAATGTGACGTAAATATGACGTCATTTCTCCTAAGACTTCTAACGCATGTTAATGAATTGATTATTTTACAATATCCTTTCTCTTTTAAAATTCACGTGTATACTTTTTATGACGTAATTTTTAATAAGTTCCTGCTTTTTATACGTAATTATTTAATTCTAATTTGAAAGTTTTTTTCCTGTTTATAATAGTCACGTGTAAATAAATTTTTAATTTGAAGCAAACATTATTGCTTGCGCTTTTTATACAGTTGGCAACAGTTTAAATTAGTACAATTTTCTGAAATCTGTAAAAAATATCTCTAGAAATGCTGAAAATTTGAATTTAAAATAGAAAAAAAACCTGAAAAAATGAGTCAAAATAAAAAAATTAATGCAATCTGCACTCCGGCAAATTCTAACGCATAAAATGATCTAAAAATGATTACACTGCCATGTATAGTTTTTGCTGCTATAAAACTTTTTTAGTGGAACGATTTTGTCCAACTTTAGCATTAAATAACTCTTAAAATAATTCTTCGATTTAAAAACTGTCTGCATCAGCGTGTTTATCAAACATTTCTGTATAAAACCACCGATTTTCATATTTTTGTATGCATTATTTTTGTTAATATTAACGAAGAAAGACCTCCGGTGACAAAAAATCCAAAACCGGCGGCGGCGGCGGCGGCGGCGGCGGCGGTGACAGCGGTAGTTACTTTTTTTTTAGAATAGAGAGATTATTTGCAAAATTAAGGTATAAAACAACATCAGACAAATTTTCTGTTTTATGTTATGATTACTACCTAATTTACGTCACAAAAACGTTGTTTCTGAGATTATACTGACATGTGACTGTGAAATATTGTACCTAATTTGCATATATTTCATGCGTTTCTAATAATGTTTCTTGACGTTCAGATATTTCTGCCGTACGAGTACGCTAATATGTTTCTAAACCAGTTTTTTGAGCTGATTTCAAATCTTGTATATCTTTTCTTCTATCACGTCTAGTTTTTGAAAAAAGGGAAAGTTTAGTTTTTGGTCACAAAAGCCAGAAATAGCTTTTATGATACTCTGTATGATAAACTTTAAGTCGTTAGGATAGATTCTACTACTTATTTTTTTCGATTATACTAGGGGGCTCGGCCCCCTACGAACTACGCTCGCCAACCCCCGTCCAGACACCGCAGACTCTAAATGCACGCTAATTTGATCGGCTTTAAAAAGATTTCGAAAGATTGAATTATAATTTAAAAAACAGTGGCGATCTCCCTATAAACGAATTTCTATTCATTTCTGTTTGATTGGGGAATTTTAACGCCAAATCCGCTGCGGTACTAGTTGATTATCCTGTCGACCAATTTCGCCAAATTATATAAATCGCCAAACCACTCGCCAAATTATACAAATTGATATAATTTTTATTTTAAATAACGAAAGAACAAATAAATTCGTACAACATTAATAAAAACACAAATAAAACGTCGAAATAAAAATAACTTGATGACGTATACACGTGTAACAAGATTTCAAAATAAGCTAATATAAAAGGAATTAAGTAAAAAGAGTCTTTGTCTCTTGGTATTTTTTAACAAAGCGAAAAGAAAGTTCTTTTAAATGAGATATTTTAAATTAATTCTCAAAATATCAAATAAATGTCTAGCGCAATTTCTAAATTTAAACTTTTTTGCAATATTATTTTGTGTTCATTTTATGTAATAACTATAATGTGACGTAAATATGACGTCATTTCTCCTAAGACTTCTAACGCATGTTAATGAATTGATTATTTTACAATATCCTTTCTCTTTTAAAATTCACGTGTATACTTTTTATGACGTAATTTTTAATAAGTTCCTGCTTTTTATACGTAATTATTTAATTCTAATTTGAAAGTTTTTTTCCTGTTTATAATAGTCACGTGTAAATAAATTTTTAATTTGAAGCAAACATTATTGCTTGCGCTTTTTATACAGTTGGCAACAGTTTAAATTAGTACAATTTTCTGAAATCTGTAAAAAATATCTCTAGAAATGCTGAAAATTTGAATTTAAAATAGAAAAAAAACCTGAAAAAATGAGTCAAAATAAAAAAATTAATGCAATCTGCACTCCGGCAAATTCTAACGCATAAAATGATCTAAAAATGATTACACTGCCATGTATAGTTTTTGCTGCTATAAAACTTTTTTAGTGGAACGATTTTGTCCAACTTTAGCATTAAATAACTCTTAAAATAATTCTTCGATTTGAAAACTGTCTGCATCAGCGTGTTTATCAAACATTTCTGTATAAAACCACCGATTTTCATATTTTTGTATGCATTATTTTTCTTAATATTAACGAAGAAAGACCTCCGGTGACAAAAAATCCAAAACCGGCGGCGGCGGCGGTGACAGCGGTAGTTACTTTTTTTTAGAATAGAGAGATTATTTGCAAAATTAAGGTATAAAACAACATCAGACAAATTTTCTGTTTTATGTTATGATTACTACCTAATTTACGTCACAAAAACGTTGTTTCTGAGATTATACTGACATGTGACTGTGAAATATTGTACCTAATTTGCATATATTTCATGCGTTTCTAATAATGTTTCTTGACGTTCAGATATTTCTGCCGTACGAGTACGCTAATATGTTTCTAAACCAGTTTTTTGAGCTGATTTCAAATCTTGTATATCTTTTCTTCTATCACGTCTAGTTTTTGAAAAAAGGGAAAGTTTAGTTTTTGGTCACAAAAGCCAGAAATAGCTTTTATGATACTCTGTATGATAAACTTTAAGTCGTTAGGATAGATTCTACTACTTATTTTTTTCGATTATACTAGGGGGCTCGGCCCCCTACGAACTACGCTCGCCAACCCCCGTCCAGACACCGCAGACTCTAAATGCACGCTAATTTGATCGGCTTTAAAAAGATTTCGAAAGATTGAATTATAATTTAAAAAACAGTGGCGATCTCCCTATAAACGAATTTCTATTCATTTCTGTTTGATTGGGGAATTTTAACGCCAAATCCGCTGCGGTACTACTTGATTATCCTGTCGACCTATTTCGCCAAATTATATAAATCGCCAAACCACTCGCCAAATTATACAAATTGATATAATTTTTATTTTAAATAACGAAAGAACAAATAAATTCGTACAACATTAATAAAAACACAAATAAAACGTCGAAATAAAAATAACTTGATGACGTATACACGTGTAACAAGATTTCAAAATAAGCTAATATAAAAGGAATTAAGTAAAAAGAGTCTTTGTCTCTTGGTATTTTTTAACAAAGCGAAAAGAAAGTTCTTTTAAATGAGATATTTTAAATTAATTCTCAAAATATCAAATAAATGTCTAGCGCAATTTCTAAATTTAAACTTTTTTGCAATATTATTTTGTGTTCATTTTATGTAATAACTATAATGTGACGTAAATATGACGTCATTTCTCCTAAGACTTCTAACGCATGTTAATGAATTGATTATTTTACAATATCCTTTCTCTTTTAAAATTCACGTGTATACTTTTTATGACGTAATTTTTAATAAGTTCCTGCTTTTTATACGTAATTATTTAATTCTAATTTGAAAGTTTTTTTCCTGTTTATAATAGTCACGTGTAAATAAATTTTTATTTTGAAGCAAACATTATTGCTTGCGCTTTTTATACAGTTGGCAACAGTTTAAATTAGTACAATTTTCTGAAATCTGTAAAAAATATCTCTAGAAATGCTGAAAATTTGAATTTAAAATAGAAAAAAAACCTGAAAAAATGAGTCAAAATAAAAAAATTAATGCAATCTGCACTCCGGCAAATTATAACGCATAAAATGATCTAAAAATGATTACACTGCCATGTATAGTTTTTGCTGCTATAAAACTTTTTTAGTGGAACGATTTTGTCCAACTTTAGCATTAAATAACTCTTAAAATAATTCTTCGATTTGAAAACTGTCTGCATCAGCGTGTTTATCAAACATTTCTGTATAAAACCACCGATTTTGATATTTTTGTATGCATTATTTTTCTTAATATTAACGAAGAAAGACCTCCGGTGACAAAAAATCCAAAACCGGCGGCGGCGGCGGCGGCGGTAGTTACTTTTTTTTTTAGAATAGAGAGATTATTTGCAAAATTAAGGTATAAAACAACATCAGACAAATTTTCTGTTTTATGTTATGATTACTACCTAATTTACGTCACAAAAACGTTGTTTCTGAGATTATACTGACATGTGACTGTGAAATATTGTACCTAATTTGCATATATTTCATGCGTTTCTAATAATGTTTCTTGACGTTCAGATATTTCTGCCGTACGAGTACGCTAATATGTTTCTAAACCAGTTTTTTGAGCTGATTTCAAATCTTGTATATCTTTTCTTCTATCACGTCTAGTTTTTGAAAAAAGGGAAAGTTTAGTTTTTGGTCACAAAAGCCAGAAATAGCTTTTATGATACTCTGTATGATAAACTTTAACTCGTTAGGATAGATTCTACTACTTATTTTTTTCGATTATACTAGGGGGCTCGGCCCCCTACGAACTACGCTCGCCAACCCCCGTCCAGACACCGCAGACTCTAAATGCACGCTAATTTGATCGGCTTTAAAAAGATTTCGAAAGATTGAATTATAATTTAAAAAACAGTGGCGATCTCCCTATAAACGAATTTCTATTCATTTCTGTTTGATTGGGGAATTTTAACGCCAAATCCGCTGCGGTACTAGTTGATTATCCTGTCGACCAATTTCGCCAAATTATATAAATCGCCAAACCACTCGCCAAATTATACAAATTGATATAATTTTTATTTTAAATAACGAAAGAACAAATAAATTCGTACAACATTAATAAAAACACAAATAAAACGTCGAAATAAAAATAACTTGATGACGTATACACGTGTAACAAGATTTCAAAATAAGCTAATATAAAAGGAATTAAGTAAAAAGAGTCTTTGTCTCTTGGTATTTTTTAACAAAGCGAAAAGAAAGTTCTTTTAAATGAGATATTTTAAATTAATTCTCAAAATATCAAATAAATGTCTAGCGCAATTTCTAAATTTAAACTTTTTTGCAATATTATTTTGTGTTCATTTTATGTAATAACTATAATGTGACGTAAATATGACGTCATTTCTCCTAAGACTTCTAACGCATGTTAATGAATTGATTATTTTACAATATCCTTTCTCTTTTAAAATTCACGTGTATACTTTTTATGACGTAATTTTTAATAAGTTCCTGCTTTTTATACGTAATTATTTAATTCTAATTTGAAAGTTTTTTTCCTGTTTATAATAGTCACGTGTAAATAAATTTTTAATTTGAAGCAAACATTATTGCTTGCGCTTTTTATACAGTTGGCAACAGTTTAAATTAGTACAATTTTCTGAAATCTGTAAAAAATATCTCTAGAAATGCTGAAAATTTGAATTTAAAATAGAAAAAAAACCTGAAAAAATGAGTCAAAATAAAAAAATTAATGCAATCTGCACTCCGGCAAATTCTAACGCATAAAATGATCTAAAAATGATTACACTGCCATGTATAGTTTTTGCTGCTATAAAACTTTTTTAGTGGAACGATTTTGTCCAACTTTAGCATTAAATAACTCTTAAAATAATTCTTCGATTTGAAAACTGTCTGCATCAGCGTGTTTATCAAACATTTCTGTATAAAACCACCGATTTTCATATTTTTGTATGCATTATTTTTCTTAATATTAACGAAGAAAGACCTCCGGTGACAAAAAATCCAAAACCGGCGGCGGCGGCGGCGGCGGCGGCGGTGACAGCGGTAGTTACTTTTTTTTTTAGAATAGAGAGATTATTTGCAAAATTAAGGTATAAAACAACATCAGACAAATTTTCTGTTTTATGTTATGATTACTACCTAATTTACGTCACAAAAACGTTGTTTCTGAGATTATACTGACATGTGACTGTGAAATATTGTACCTAATTTGCATATATTTCATGCGTTTCTAATAATGTTTCTTGACGTTCAGATATTTCTGCCGTACGAGTACGCTAATATGTTTCTAAACCAGTTTTTTGAGCTGATTTCAAATCTTGTATATCTTTTCTTCTATCACGTCTAGTTTTTGAAAAAAGGGAAAGTTTAGTTTTTGGTCACAAAAGCCAGAAATAGCTTTTATGATACTCTGTATGATAAACTTTAACTCGTTAGGATAGATTCTACTACTTATTTTTTTCGATTATACTAGGGGGCTCGGCCCCCTACGAACTACGCTCGCCAACCCCCGTCCAGACACCGCAGACTCTAAATGCACGCTAATTTGATCGGCTTTAAAAAGATTTCGAAAGATTGAATTATAATTTAAAAAACAGTGGCGATCTCCCTATAAACGAATTTCTATTCATTTCCGTTTGATTGGGGAATTTTAACGCCAAATCCGCTGCGGTACTAGTTGATTATCCTGTCGACCAATTTCGCCAAATTATATAAATCGCCAAACCACTCGCCAAATTATACAAATTGATATAATTTTTATTTTAAATAACGAAAGAACAAATAAATTCGTACAACATTAATAAAAACACAAATAAAACGTCGAAATAAAAATAACTTGATGACGTATACACGTGTAACAAGATTTCAAAATAAGCTAATATAAAAGGAATTAAGTAAAAAGAGTCTTTGTCTCTTGGTATTTTTTAACAAAGCGAAAAGAAAGTTCTTTTAAATGAGATATTTTAAATTAATTCTCAAAATATCAAATAAATGTCTAGCGCAATTTCTAAATTTAAACTTTTTTGCAATATTATTTTGTGTTCATTTTATGTAATAACTATAATGTGACGTAAATATGACGTCATTTCTCCTAAGACTTCTAACGCATGTTAATGAATTGATTATTTTACAATATCCTTTCTCTTTTAAAATTCACGTGTATACTTTTTATGACGTAATTTTTAATAAGTTCCTGCTTTTTATACGTAATTATTTAATTCTAATTTGAAAGTTTTTTTCCTGTTTATAATAGTCACGTGTAAATAAATTTTTAATTTGAAGCAAACATTATTGCTTGCGCTTTTTATACAGTTGGCAACAGTTTAAATTAGTACAATTTTCTGAAATCTGTAAAAAATATCTCTAGAAATGCTGAAAATTTGAATTTAAAATAGAAAAAAAACCTGAAAAAATGAGTCAAAATAAAAAAATTAATGCAATCTGCACTCCGGCAAATTCTAACGCATAAAATGATCTAAAAATGATTACACTGCCATGTATAGTTTTTGCTGCTATAAAACTTTTTTAGTGGAACGATTTTGTCCAACTTTAGCATTAAATAACTCTTAAAATAATTCTTCGATTTGAAAACTGTCTGCATCAGCGTGTTTATCAAACATTTCTGTATAAAACCACCGATTTTCATATTTTTGTATGCATTATTTTTCTTAATATTAACGAAGAAAGACCTCCGGTGACAAAAAATCCAAAACCGGCGGCGGCGGCGGCGGTGACAGCGGTAGTTACTTTTTTTTTAGAATAGAGAGATTATTTGCAAAATTAAGGTATAAAACAACATCAGACAAATTTTCTGTTTTATGTTATGATTACTACCTAATTTACGTCACAAAAACGTTGTTTCTGAGATTATACTGACATGTGACTGTGAAATATTGTACCTAATTTGCATATATTTCATGCGTTTCTAATAATGTTTCTTGACGTTCAGATATTTCTGCCGTACGAGTACGCTAATATGTTTCTAAACCAGTTTTTTGAGCTGATTTCAAATCTTGTATATCTTTTCTTCTATCACGTCTAGTTTTTGAAAAAAGGGAAAGTTTAGTTTTTGGTCACAAAAGCCAGAAATAGCTTTTATGATACTCTGTATGATAAACTTTAAGTCGTTAGGATAGATTCTACTACTTATTTTTTTCGATTATACTAGGGGGCTCGGCCCCCTACGAACTACGCTCGCCAACCCCCGTCCAGACACCGCAGACTCTAAATGCACGCTAATTTGATCGGCTTTAAAAAGATTTCGAAAGATTGAATTATAATTTAAAAAACAGTGGCGATCTCCCTATAAACGAATTTCTATTCATTTCTGTTTGATTGGGGAATTTTAACGCCAAATCCGCTGCGGTACTACTTGATTATCCTGTCGACCTATTTCGCCAAATTATATAAATCGCCAAACCACTCGCCAAATTATACAATTTGATATAATTTTTATTTTAAATAACGAAAGAACAAATAAATTCGTACAACATTAATAAAAACACAAATAAAACGTCGAAATAAAAATAACTTGATGACGTATACACGTGTAACAAGATTTCAAAATAAGCTAATATAAAAGGAATTAAGTAAAAAGAGTCTTTGTCTCTTGGTATTTTTTAACAAAGCGAAAAGAAAGTTCTTTTAAATGAGATATTTTAAATTAATTCTCAAAATATCAAATAAATGTCTAGCGCAATTTCTAAATTTAAACTTTTTTGCAATATTATTTTGTGTTCATTTTATGTAATAACTATAATGTGACGTAAATATGACGTCATTTCTCCTAAGACTTCTAACGCATGTTAATGAATTGATTATTTTACAATATCATTTCTCTTTTAAAATTCACGTGTATACTTTTTATGACGTAATTTTTAATAAGTTCCTGCTTTTTATACGTAATTATTTAATTCTAATTTGAAAGTTTTTTTCCTGTTTATAATAGTCACGTGTAAATAAATTTTTAATTTGAAGCAAACATTATTGCTTGCGCTTTTTATACAGTTGGCAACAGTTTAAATTAGTACAATTTTCTGAAATCTGTAAAAAATATCTCTAGAAATGCTGAAAATTTGAATTTAAAATAGAAATAAAACCTGAAAAAATGAGTCAAAATAAAAAAATTAATGCAATCTGCACTCCGGCAAATTCTAACGCATAAAATGATCTAAAAATGATTACACTGCCATGTATAGTTTTTGCTGCTATAAAACTTTTTTAGTGGAACGATTTTGTCCAACTTTAGCATTAAATAACTCTTAAAATAATTCTTCGATTTGAAAACTGTCTGCATCAGCGTGTTTATCAAACATTTCTGTATAAAACCACCGATTTTCATATTTTTGTATGCATTATTTTTGTTAATATTAACGAAGAAAGGCCTCCGGTCACAAAAAAATCAAAACCGGCGGCGGCGGCGGCGGCGGTGACAGCGGTAGTTACTTTTTTTTAGAATAGAGAGATTTAGTAAATTTTATACAATTATTTGCAAAATTAAGGTATAAAACAACATCAGACAAATTTTCTGTTTTATGTTATGATTACTACCTAATTTACGTCACAAAAACGTTGTTTCTGAGATTATACTGACATGTGACTGTGAAATATTGTACCTAATTTGCATATATTTCATGCGTTTCTAATAATGTTTCTTGACGTTCAGATATTTCTGCAGTACGAGTACGCTAATATGTTTCTAAACCAGTTTTTTGAGCTGATTTCAAATCTTGTTTATCTTTTCTTCTATCACGTCTAGTTTTTGAAAAAAGGGAAAGTTTAGTTTTTGGTCACAAAAGCCAGAAATAGCTTTTATGATACACTGTATGATAAACTTTAACTCGTTAGGATAGATTCTACTACTTATTTTTTTCGATTATACTAGGGGGCTCGGCCCCCTACGAACTACGCTCGCCAACCCCCGTCCAGACACCGCAGACTCTAAATGCACGCTAATTTGATCGGCTTTAAAAAGATTTCGAAAGATTGAATTATAATTTAAAAAACAGTGGCGATCTCCCTATAAACGAATTTCTATTCATTTCTGTTTGATTGGGGAATTTTAACGCCAAATCCGCTGCGGTACTACTTGATTATCCTGTTGACCAATTTCGCCAAATTATATAAATCGCCAAACCACTCGCCAAATTATACAAATTGATATAATTTTTATTTTAAATAACGAAAGAACAAATAAATTCGTACAACATTAATAAAAACACAAATAAAACGTCGAAATAAAAATAACTTGATGACGTATACACGTGTAACAAGATTTCAAAATAAGCTAATATAAAAGGAATTAAGTAAAAAGAGTCTTTGTCTCTTGGTATTTTTTAACAAAGCGAAAAGAAAGTTCTTTTAAATGAGATATTTTAAATTAATTCTCAAAATATCAAATAAATGTCTAGCGCAATTTCTAAATTTAAATTTTTTGCAATATTATTTTGTGTTCATTTTATGTAATAACTATAATGTGACGTAAATATGACGTCATTTCTCCTAAGACTTCTAACGCATGTTAATGAATTGATTATTTTACAATATCCTTTCTCTTTTAAAATTCACGTGTATACTTTTTATGACGTAATTTTTAATAAGTTCCTGCTTTTTATACGTAATTATTTAATTCTAATTTGAAAGTTTTTTTCCTGTTTATAATAGTCACGTGTAAATAAATTTTTAATTTGAAGCAAACATTATTGCTTGCGCTTTTTATACAGTTGGCAACAGTTTAAATTAGTACAATTTTCTGAAATCTGTAAAAAATATCTCTAGAAATGCTGAAAATTTGAATTTAAAATAGAAAAAAAACCTGAAAAAATGAGTCAAAATAACAAAATTAATGCAATCTGCACTCCGGCAAATTCTAACGCATAAAATGATCTAAAAATGATTACACTGCCATGTATAGTTTTTGCTGCTATAAAACTTTTTTAGTGGAACGATTTTGTCCAACTTTAGCATTAAATAACTCTTAAAATAACTCTTCGATTTGAAAACTGTCTGCATCAGCGTGTTTATCAAACATTTCTGTATAAAACCACCGATTTTCATATTTTTGTATGCATTATTTTTGTTAATATTAACGAAGAAAGGCCTCCGGTCACAAAAAAATCAAAATCGGCGGCGGTGACAGCGGTAGTTACTTTTTTTTTAGAATAGAGAGACGAAAGAACAAATAAATTCGTACAACATTAATAAAAACACAAATAAAACGTCGAAATAAAAATAACTTGATGACGTATACACGTGTAACAAGATTTCAAAATAAGCTAATATAAAAGGAATTAAGTAAAGAGAGTCTTTGTCTCCTGGTATTTTTTAACAAAGCGAAAAGAAAGTTCTTTTAAATGAGATATTTTAAATTAATTCTCAAAATATCAAATAAATGTCTAGCGCAATTTCTAAATTTAAACTTTTTTGCAGTATTATTTTGTGTTCATTTTATGTAATAACTATAATGTGACGTAAATATGACGTCATTTCTCCTAAGACTTCTAACGCATGTTAATGAATTGATTATTTTACAATATCCTTTCACTTTTAAAATTCACGTGTATACTTTTTATGACGTAATTTTTAATAAGTTCCTGCTTTTTATACGTAATTATTTAATTCTAATTTGAAAGTTTTTTTCCTGTTTATAATAGTCACGTGTAAATAAATTTTTAATTTGAAGCAAACATTATTGCTTGCGCTTTTTATACAGTTGGCAACAGTTTAAATTAGTACAATTTTCTGAAATCTGTAAAAAATATCTCTAGAAATGCTGAAAATTTGAATTTAAAATAGAAAAAAAACCTGAAAAAATGAGTCAAAATAACAAAATTAATGCAATCTGCACTCCGGCAAATTCTAACGCATAAAATGATCTAAAAATGATTACACTGCCATGTATAGTTTTTGCTGCTATAAAACTTTTTTAGTGGAACGATTTTGTCCAACTTTAGCATTAAATAACTCTTAAAATAACTCTTCGATTTGAAAACTGTCTGCATCAGCGTGTTTATCAAACATTTCTGTATAAAACCACCGATTTTCATATTTTTGTATGCATTATTTTTGTTAATATTAACGAAGAAAGGCCTCCGGTCACAAAAAAATCAAAATCGGCGGCGGTGACAGCGGTAGTTACTTTTTTTTTAGAATAGAGAGACGAAAGAACAAATAAATTCGTACAACATTAATAAAAACACAAATAAAACGTCGAAATAAAAATAACTTGATGACGTATACACGTGTAACAAGATTTCAAAATAAGCTAATATAAAAGGAATTAAGTAAAGAGAGTCTTTGTCTCCTGGTATTTTTTAACAAAGCGAAAAGAAAGTTCTTTTAAATGAGATATTTTAAATTAATTCTCAAAATATCAAATAAATGTCTAGCGCAATTTCTAAATTTAAACTTTTTTGCAGTATTATTTTGTGTTCATTTTATGTAATAACTATAATGTGACGTAAATATGACGTCATTTCTCCTAAGACTTCTAACGCATGTTAATGAATTGATTATTTTACAATATCCTTTCACTTTTAAAATTCACGTGTATACTTTTTATGACGTAATTTTTAATAAGTTCCTGCTTTTTATACGTAATTATTTAATTCTAATTTGAAAGTTTTTTTCCTGTTTATAATAGTCACGTGTAAATAAATTTTTAATTTGAAGCAAACATTATTGCTTGCGATTTTTATACAGTTGGCAACAGTTTAAATTAGTACAATTTTCTGAAATCTGTAAAAAATATCTCTAGAAATGCTGAAAATTTGAATTTAAAATAGAAATAAAACCTGAAAAAATGAGTCAAAATAAAAAAATTAATGCAATCTGCACTCCGGCAAATTCTAACGCATAAAATGATCTAAAAATGATTACACTGCCATGTATAGTTTTTGCTGCTATAAAACTTTTTTAGTGGAACGATTTTGTCCAACTTTAGCATTAAATAACTCTTAAAATTATTCTTTGATTTGAAAACTGTCTGCATCAGCGTGTTTATCAAACATTTCTGTATAAAACCACCGATTTTCATATTTTTGTATGCATTATTTTTGTTAATATTAACGAAGAAAGGCCTCCGGTCACAAAAAAATCAAAACCGGCGGCGGCGGCGGCGGTGACAGCGGTAGTTACTTTTTTTTTAGAATAGAGAGACGAAAGAACAAATAAATTCGTACAACATTAATAAAAACACAAATAAAACGTCGAAATAAAAATAACTTGATGACGTATACACGTGTAACAAGATTTCAAAATAAGCTAATATAAAAGGAATTAAGTAAAGAGAGTCTTTGTCTCCTGGTATTTTTTAACAAAGCGAAAAGAAAGTTCTTTTAAATGAGATATTTTAAATTAATTCTCAAAATATCAAATAAATGTCTAGCGCAATTTCTAAATTTAAACTTTTTTGCAGTATTATTTTGTGTTCATTTTATGTAATAACTATAATGTGACGTAAATATGACGTCATTTCTCCTAAGACTTCTAACGCATGTTAATGAATTGATTATTTTACAATATCCTTTCTCTTTTAAAATTCACGTGTATACTTTTTATGACGTAATTTTTAATAAGTTCCTGCTTTTTATACGTAATTATTTAATTCTAATTTGAAAGTTTTTTTCCTGTTTATAATAGTCACGTGTAAATAAATTTTTAATTTGAAGCAAACATTATTGCTTGCGCTTTTTATACAGTTGGCAACAGTTTAAATTAGTACAATTTTCTGAAATCTGTAAAAAATATCTCTAGAAATGCTGAAAATTTGAATTTAAAATAGAAATAAAACCTGAAAAAATGAGTCAAAATAAAAAAATTAATGCAATCTGCACTCCGGCAAATTCTAACGCATAAAATGATCTAAAAATGATTACACTGCCATGTATAGTTTTTGCTGCTGTAAAACTTTTTTAGGGGAACGATTTTGTCCAACTTTAGCATTAAATAACTCTTAAAATAATTCTTCGATTTGAAAACTGTCTGCATCAGCGTGTTTATCAAATATTTCATTTCTGTATAAAACCACCGATTTTCATATTTTTGTATGCATTATTTTTGTTAATATTAACGAAGAAAGGCCTCCGGTCACAAAAAAATCAAAACCGGCGGCGGCGGCGGCGGCGGCGGCGGTGACAGCGGTAGTTACTTTTTTTTAGAATAGAGAGACGAAAGAACAAATAAATTCGTACAACATTAATAAAAACACAAATAAAACGTCGAAATAAAAATAACTTGATGACGTATACACGTGTAACAAGATTTCAAAATAAGCTAATATAAAAGGAATTAAGTAAAGAGAGTCTTTGTCTCCTGGTATTTTTTAACAAAGCGAAAAGAAAGTTCTTTTAAATGAGATATTTTAAATTAATTCTCAAAATATCAAATAAATGTCTAGCGCAATTTCTAAATTTAAACTTTTTTGCAGTATTATTTTGTGTTCATTTTATGTAATAACTATAATGTGACGTAAATATGACGTCATTTCTCCTAAGACTTCTAACGCATGTTAATGAATTGATTATTTTACAATATCCTTTCTCTTTTAAAATTCACGTTTATACTTTTTATGACGTAATTTTTAATAAGTTCCTGCTTTTTATACGTAATTATTTAATTCTAATTTGAAAGTTTTTTTCCTGTTTATAATAGTCACGTGTAAATAAATTTTTAATTTGAAGCAAACATTATTGCTTGCGCTTTTTATACAGTTGGCAACAGTTTAAATTAGTACAATTTTCTGAAATCTGTAAAAAATATCTCTAGAAATGCTGAAAATTTGAATTTAAAATAGAAATAAAACCTGAAAAAATGAGTCAAAATAAAAAAATTAATGCAATCTGCACTCCGGCAAATTCTAACGCATAAAATGATCTAAAAATGATTACACTGCCATGTATAGTTTTTGCTGCTATAAAACTTTTTTAGTGGAACGATTTTGTCCAACTTTAGCATTAAATAACTCTTACAATAATTCAACGATTTGAAAACTGTCTGCATCAGCGTGTTTATCAAATATTTCATTTCTGTATAAAACCACCGATTTTCATATTTTTGTATGCATTATTTTTGTTAATATTAACGAAGAAAGGCCTCCGGTCACAAAAAAATCAAAACCGGCGGCGGCGGCGGCGGCGGTGACAGCGGTAGTTACTTTTTTTTAGAATAGAGAGACGAAAGTACAAATAAATTCGTACAACATTAATAAAAACACAAATAAAACGTCGAAATAAAAATAACTTGATGACGTATACACGTGTAACAAGATTTCAAAATAAGCTAATGTAAAAGGAATTAAGTAAAGAGAGTCTTTGTCTCCTGGTATTTTTTAACAAAGCGAAAAGAAAGTTCTTTTAAATGAGATATTTTAAATTAATTCTCAAAATATCAAATAAATGTCTAGCGCAATTTCTAAATTTAAACTTTTTTGCAGTATTATTTTGTGTTCATTTTATGTAATAACTATAATGTGACGTAAATATGACGTCATTTCTCCTAAGACTTCTAACGCATGTTAATGAATTGATTATTTTACAATATCCTTTCTCTTTTAAAATTCACGTTTATACTTTTTATGACGTAATTTTTAATAAGTTCCTGCTTTTTATACGTAATTATTTAATTCTAATTTGAAAGTTTTTTTCCTGTTTATAATAGTCACGTGTAAATAAATTTTTAATTTGAAGCAAACATTATTGCTTGCGCTTTTTATACAGTTGGCAACAGTTTAAATTAGTACAATTTTCTGAAATCTATAAAAAATATCTCTAGAAATGCTGAAAATTTGAATTTAAAATAGAAATAAAACCTGAAAAAATGAGTCAAAATAAAAAAATTAATGCAATCTGCACTCCGGCAAATTCTAACGCATAAAATGATCTAAAAATGATTACACTGCCATGTATAGTTTTTGCTGCTATAAAACTTTTTTAGTGGAACGATTTTGTCCAACTTTAGCATTAAATAACTCTTAAAATAATTCTTCGATTTGAAAACTGTCTGCATCAGCGTGTTTATCAAATATTTCATTTCTGTATAAAACCACCGATTTTCATATTTTTGTATGCATTATTTTTGTTAATATTAACGAAGAAAGGCCTCCGGTCACAAAAAAATCAAAACCGGCGGCGGCGGCGGTGACAGCGGTAGTTACTTTTTTTTAGAATAGAGAGACGAAAGAACAAATAAATTCGTACAACATTAATAAAAACACAAATAAAACGTCGAAATAAAAATAACTTGATGACGTATACACGTGTAACAAGATTTCAAAATAAGCTAATATAAAAGGAATTAAGTAAAGAGAGTCTTTGTCTCCTGGTATTTTTTAACAAAGCGAAAAGAAAGTTCTTTTAAATGAGATATTTTAAATTAATTCTCAAAATATCAAATAAATGTCTAGCGCAATTTCTAAATTTAAACTTTTTTGCAGTATTATTTTGTGTTCATTTTATGTAATAACTATAATGTGACGTAAATATGACGTCATTTCTCCTAAGACTTCTAACGCATGTTAATGAATTGATTATTTTACAATATCCTTTCTCTTTTAAAATTCACGTGTATACTTTTTATGACGTAATTTTTAATAAGTTCCTACTTTTTATACGTAATTATTTAATTCTAATTTGAAAGTTTTTTTCCTGTTTATAATAGTCACGTGTAAATAAATTTTTAATTTGAAGCAAACATTATTGCTTGCGCTTTTTATACAGTTGGCAACAGTTTAAATTAGTACAATTTTCTGAAATCTGTAAAAAATATCTCTAGAAATGCTGAAAATTTGAATTTAAAATAGAAATAAAACCTGAAAAAATGAGTCAAAATAAAAAAATTAATGCAATCTGCACTCCGGCAAATTCTAACGCATAAAATGATCTAAAAATGATTACACTGCTATGTATAGTTTTTGCTGCTATAAAACTTTTTTAGTGGAACGATTTTGTCAAACTTTAGCATTAAATAACTCTTAAAATAATTCTTCGATTTGAAAACTGTCTGCATCAGCGTGTTTATCAAACATTTCTGTATAAAACCACCGATTTTCATATTTTTGTATGCATTATTTTTGTTAATATTAACGAAGAAAGGCCTCCGGTCACAAAAAAATCAAAACCGGCGGCGGCGGCGGCGGCGGCGGCGGTGACAGCGGTAGTTACTTTTTTTTAGAATAGAGAGATTTAGTAAATTTTATACAATTATTTGCAAAATTAAGGTATAAAACAACATCAGACAAATTTTCTGTTTTATGTTATGATTACTACCTAATTTACGTCACAAAAACGTTGTTTCTGAGATTATACTGACATGTGACTGTGAAATATTGTACCTAATTTGCATATATTTCATGCGTTTCTAATAATGTTTCTTGACGTTCAGATATTTCTGCCGTACGAGTACGCTAATATGTTTCTAAACCAGTTTTTTGAGCTGATTTCAAATCTTGTATATCTTTTCTTCTATCACGTCTAGTTTTTGAAAAAAGGGAAAGTTTAGTTTTTGGTCACAAAAGCCAGAAATAGCTTTTATGATACTCTGTATGATGAACTTTAACTCGTTAGGATAGATTCTACTACTTATTTTTTTCGATTATACTAGGGGGCTCGGCCCCCTACGAACTACGCTCGCCAACCCCCGTCCAGACACCGCAGACTCTAAATGCACGCTAATTTGATCGGCTTTAAAAAGATTTCGAAAGATTGAATTATAATTTAAAAAACAGTGGCGATCTCCCTATAAACGAATTTCTATTCATTTCTATTTGATTGGGGAATTTTAACGCCAAATCCGCTGCGGTACTACTTGATTATCCTGTTGACCAATTTCGCCAAATTATATAAATCGCCAAACCACTCGCCAAATTATACAAATTGATATAATTTTTATTTTAAATAACGAAAGAACAAATAAATTCGTACAACATTAATAAAAACACAAATAAAACGTCGAAATAAAAATAACTTGATGACGTATACACGTGTAACAAGATTTCAAAATAAGCTAATATAAAAGGAATTAAGTAAAAAGAGTCTTTGTCTCTTGGTATTTTTTAACAAAGCGAAAAGAAAGTTCTTTTAAATGAGATATTTTAAATTAATTCTCAAAATATCAAATAAATGTCTAGCGCAATTTCTAAATTTAAACTTTTTTGCAATATTATTTTGTGTTCATTTTATGTAATAACTATAATGTGACGTAAATATGACGTCATTTCTCCTAAGACTTCTAACGCATGTTAATGAATTGATTATTTTACAATATCCTTTCTCTTTTAAAATTCACGTGTATACTTTTTATGACGTAATTTTTAATAAGTTCCTGCTTTTTATACGTAATTTTTTAATTCTAATTTGAAAGTATTTTTCCTGTTTATAATAGTCACGTGTAAATAAATTTTTAATTTGAAGCAAACATTATTGCTTGCGCTTTTTATACAGTTGGCAACAGTTTAAATTAGTACAATTTTCTGAAATCTGTAAAAAATATCTCTAGAAATGCTGAAAATTTGAATTTAAAATAGAAAAAAAACCTGAAAAAATGAGTCAAAATAACAAAATTAATGCAATCTGCACTCCGGCAAATTCTAACGCATAAAATGATATAAAAATGATTACACTGCCATGTATAGTTTTTGCTGCTATAAAACTTTTTTAGTGGAACGATTTTGTCCAACTTTAGCATTAAATAACTGTTAAAATAATTCTTCGATTTGAAAACTGTCTGCATCAGCGTGTTTATCAAACATTTCTGTATAAAACCACCGATTTTCATATTTTTGTATGCATTATTTTTGTTAATATTAACGAAGAAAGGCCTCCGGTCACAAAAAAATCAAAACCGGCGGCGGCGGCGGCGGTGACAGCGGTAGTTACTTTTTTTTTAGAATAGAGAGACGAAAGAACAAATAAATTCGTACAACATTAATAAAAACACAAATAAAACGTCGAAATAAAAATAACTTGATGACGTATACACGTGTAACAAGATTTCAAAATAAGCTAATATAAAAGGAATTAAGTAAAGAGAGTCTTTGTCTCCTGGTATTTTTTAACAAAGCGAAAAGAAAGTTCTTTTAAATGAGATATTTTAAATTAATTCTCAAAATATCAAATAAATGTCTAGCGCAATTTCTAAATTTAAACTTTTTTGCAGTATTATTTTGTGTTCATTTTATGTAATAACTATAATGTGACGTAAATATGACGTCATTTCTCCTAAGACTTCTAACGCATGTTAATGAATTGATTATTTTACAATATCCTTTCTCTTTTAAAATTCACGTGTATACTTTTTATGACGTAATTTTTAATAATTTCCTGCTTTTTATACGTAATTATTTAATTCTAATTTGAAAGTTTTTTTCCTGTTTATAATAGTCACGTGTAAATAAATTTTTAATTTGAAGCAAACATTATTGCTTGCGCTTTTTATACAGTTGGCAACAGTTTAAATTAGTACAATTTTCTGAAATCTGTAAAAAATATCTCTAGAAATGCTGAAAATTTGAATTTAAAATAGAAATAAAACCTGAAAAAATGAGTCAAAATAAAAAAATTAATGCAATCTGCACTCCGGCAAATTCTAACGCATAAAATGATCTAAAAATGATTACACTGCCATGTATAGTTTTTGCTGCTGTAAAACTTTTTTAGTGGAACGATTTTGTCCAACTTTAGCATTAAATAACTCTTAAAATAATTCTTCGATTTGAAAACTGTCTGCATCAGCGTGTTTATCAAATATTTCATTTCTGTATAAAACCACCGATTTTCATATTTTTGTATGCATTATTTTTGTTAATATTAACGAAGAAAGGCCTCCGGTCACAAAAAAATCAAAACCGGCGGCGGCGGCGGCGGCGGCGGCGGCGGTGACAGCGGTAGTTACTTTTTTTTAGAATAGAGAGACGAAAGAACAAATAAATTCGTACAACATTAATAAAAACACAAATAAAACGTCGAAATAAAAATAACTTGATGACGTATACACGTGTAACAAGATTTCAAAATAAGCTAATATAAAAGGAATTAAGTAAAGAGAGTCTTTGTCTCCTGGTATTTTTTAACAAAGCGAAAAGAAAGTTCTTTTAAATGAGATATTTTAAATTAATTCTCAAAATATCAAATAAATGTCTAGCGCAATTTCTAAATTTAAACTTTTTTGCAGTATTATTTTGTGTTCATTTTATGTAATAACTATAATGTGACGTAAATATGACGTCATTTCTCCTAAGACTTCTAACGCATGTTAATGAATTGATTATTTTACAATATCCTTTCTCTTTTAAAATTCACGTTTATACTTTTTATGACGTAATTTTTAATAAGTTCCTGCTTTTTATACGTAATTATTTAATTCTAATTTGAAAGTTTTTTTCCTGTTTATAATAGTCACGTGTAAATAAATTTTTAATTTGAAGCAAACATTATTGCTTGCGCTTTTTATACAGTTGGCAACAGTTTAAATTAGTACAATTTTCTGAAATCTGTAAAAAATATCTCTAGAAATGCTGAAAATTTGAATTTAAAATAGAAATAAAACCTGAAAAAATGAGTCAAAATAAAAAAATTAATGCAATCTGCACTCCGGCAAATTCTAACGCATAAAATGATCTAAAAATGATTACACTGCCATGTATAGTTTTTGCTGCTATAAAACTTTTTTAGTGGAACGATTTTGTCCAACTTTAGCATTAAATAACTCTTACAATAATTCAACGATTTGAAAACTGTCTGCATCAGCGTGTTTATCAAATATTTCATTTCTGTATAAAACCACCGATTTTCATATTTTTGTATGCATTATTTTTGTTAATATTAACGAAGAAAGGCCTCCGGTCACAAAAAAATCAAAACCGGCGGCGGCGGCGGCGGTGACAGCGGTAGTTACTTTTTTTTAGAATAGAGAGATTTAGTAAATTTTATACAATTATTTGCAAAATTAAGGTATAAAACAACATCAGACAAATTTTCTGTTTTATGTTATGATTACTACCTAATTTACGTCACAAAAACGTTGTTTCTGAGATTATACTGACATGTGACTGTGAAATATTGTACCTAATTTGCATATATTTCATGCGTTTCTAATAATGTTTCTTGACGTTCAGATATTTCTGCCGTACGAGTACGCTAATATGTTTCTAAACCAGTTTTTTGAGCTGATTTCAAATCTTGTATATCTTTTCTTCTATCACGTCTAGTTTTTGAAAAAAGGGAAAGTTTAGTTTTTGGTCACAAAAGCCAGAAATAGCTTTTATGATACTCTGTATGATAAACTTTAACTCGTTAGGATAGATTCTACTACTTATTTTTTTCGATTATACTAGGGGGCTCGGCCCCCTACGAACTACGCTCGCCAACCATCGTCCAGACACCGCAGACTCTAAATGCACGCTAATTTGATCGGCTTTAAAAAGATTTCGAAAGATTGAATTATAATTTAAAAAACAGTGGCGATCTCCCTATAAACGAATTTCTATTCATTTCTGTTTGATTGGGGAATTTTAACGCCAAATCCGCTGCGGTACTACTTGATTATCCTGTTGACCAATTTCGCCAAATTATATAAATCGCCAAACCACTCGCCAAATTATACAAATTGATATAATTTTTATTTTAAATAACGAAAGAACAAATAAATTCGTACAACATTAATAAAAACACAAATAAAACGTCGAAATAAAAATAACTTGATGACGTATACACGTGTAACAAGATTTCAAAATAAGCTAATATAAAAGGAATTAAGTAAAAAGAGTCTTTGTCTCTTGGTATTTTTTAACAAAGCGAAAAGAAAGTTCTTTTAAATGAGATATTTTAAATTAATTCTCAAAATATCAAATAAATGTCTAGCGCAATTTCTAAATTTAAACTTTTTTGCAATATTATTTTGTGTTCATTTTATGTAATAACTATAATGTGACGTAAATATGACGTCATTTCTCCTAAGACTTCTAACGCATGTTAATGAATTGATTATTTTACAATATCCTTTCTCTTTTAAAATTCACGTGTATACTTTTTATGACGTAATTTTTAATAAGTTCCTGCTTTTTATACGTAATTTTTTAATTCTAATTTGAAAGTATTTTTCCTGTTTATAATAGTCACGTGTAAATAAATTTTTAATTTGAAGCAAACATTATTGCTTGCGCTTTTTATACAGTTGGCAACAGTTTAAATTAGTACAATTTTCTGAAATCTGTAAAAAATATCTCTAGAAATGCTGAAAATTTGAATTTAAAATAGAAAAAAAACCTGAAAAAATGAGTCAAAATAACAAAATTAATGCAATCTGCACTCCGGCAAATTCTAACGCATAAAATGATATAAAAATGATTACACTGCCATGTATAGTTTTTGCTGCTATAAAACTTTTTTAGTGGAACGATTTTGTCCAACTTTAGCATTAAATAACTGTTAAAATAATTCTTCGATTTGAAAACTGTCTGCATCAGCGTGTTTATCAAACATTTCTGTATAAAACCACCGATTTTCATATTTTTGTATGCATTATTTTTGTTAATATTAACGAAGAAAGGCCTCCGGTCACAAAAAAATCAAAACCGGCGGCGGCGGCGGCGGCGGCGGCGGCGGTGACAGCGGTAGTTACTTTTTTTTTAGAATAGAGATACGAAAGAACAAATAAATTCGTACAACATTAATAAAAACACAAATAAAACGTCGAAATAAAAATAACTTGATGACGTATACACGTGTAACAAGATTTCAAAATAAGCTAATATAAAAGGAATTAAGTAAAGAGAGTCTTTGTCTCCTGGTATTTTTTAACAAAGCGAAAAGAAAGTTCTTTTAAATGAGATATTTTAAATTAATTCTCAAAATATCAAATAAATGTCTAGCGCAATTTCTAAATTTAAACTTTTTTGCAGTATTATTTTGTGTTCATTTTATGTAATAACTATAATGTGACGTAAATATGACGTCATTTCTCCTAAGACTTCTAACGCATGTTAATGAATTGATTATTTTACAATATCCTTTCTCTTTTAAAATTCACGTGTATACTTTTTATGACGTAATTTTTAATAAGTTCCTGCTTTTTATACGTAATTATTTAATTCTAATTTGAAAGTTTTTTTCCTGTTTATAATAGTCACGTGTAAATAAATTTTTAATTTGAAGCAAACATTATTGCTTGCGCTTTTTATACAGTTGGCAACAGTTTAAATTAGTACAATTTTCTGAAATCTGTAAAAAATATCTCTAGAAATGCTGAAAATTTGAATTTAAAATAGAAATAAAACCTGAAAAAATGAGTCAAAATAAAAAAATTAATGCAATCTGCACTCCGGCAAATTCTAACGCATAAAATGATCTAAAAATGATTACACTGCCATGTATAGTTTTTGCTGCTATAAAACTTTTTTAGTGGAACGATTTTGTCCAACTTTAGCATTAAATAACTCTTAAAATAATTCTTCGATTTGAAAACTGTCTGCATCAGCGTGTTTATCAAACATTTCTGTATAAAACCACCGATTTTCATATTTTTGTATGCATTATTTTTGTTAATATTAACGAAGAAAGGCCTCCGGTCACAAAAAAATCAAAACCGGCGGCGGCGGCGGCGGTGACAGCAGTAGTTACTTTTTTTTAGAATAGAGAGATTTAGTAAATTTTATACAATTATTTGCAAAATTAAGGTATAAAACAACATCAGACAAATTTTCTGTTTTATGTTATGATTACTACCTAATTTACGTCACAAAAACGTTGTTTCTGAGATTATACTGACATGTGACTGTGAAATATTGTACCTAATTTGCATATATTTCATGCGTTTCTAATAATGTTTCTTGACGTTCAGATATTTCTGCCGTACGAGTACGCTAATATGTTTCTAAACCAGTTTTTTGAGCTGATTTCAAATCTTGTATATCTTTTCTTCTATCACGTCTAGTTTTTGAAAAAAGGGAAAGTTTAGTTTTTGGTCACAAAAGCCAGAAATAGCTTTTATGATACTCTGTATGATAAACTTTAACTCGTTAGGATAGATTCTACTACTTATTTTTTTCGATTATACTAGGGGGCTCGGCCCCCTACGAACTACGCTCGCCAACCCCCGTCCACACACCGCAGACTCTAAATGCACGCTAATTTGATCGGCTTTAAAAAGATTTCGAAAGATTGAATTATAATTTAAAAAACAGTGGCGATCTCCCTATAAACGAATTTCTATTCATTTCTGTTTGATTGGGGAATTTTAACGCCAAATCCGCTGCGGTACTAGTTGATTATCCTGTCGACCAATTTCGCCAAATTATATAAATCGCCAAACCACTCGCCAAATTATACAAATTGATATAATTTTTATTTTAAATAACGAAAGAACAAATAAATTCGTACAACATTAATAAAAACACAAATAAAACGTCGAAATAAAAATAACTTGATGACGTATACACGTGTAACAAGATTTCAAAATAAGCTAATATAAAAGGAATTAAGTAAAAAGAGTCTTTGTCTCTTGGTATTTTTTAACAAAGCGAAAAGAAAGTTCTTTTAAATGAGATATTTTAAATTAATTCTCAAAATATCAAATAAATGTCTAGCGCAATTTCTAAATTTAAACTTTTTTGCAATATTATTTTGTGTTCATTTTATGTAATAACTATAATGTGACGTAAATATGACGTCATTTCTCCTAAGACTTCTAACGCATGTTAATGAATTTATTATTTTACAATATCCTTTCTCTTTTAAAATTCACGTGTATACTTTTTATGACGTAATTTTTAATAAGTTCCTGCTTTTTATACGTAATTATTTAATTCTAATTTGAAAGTTTTTTTCCTGTTTATAATAGTCACGTGTAAATAAATTTTTAATTTGAAGCAAACATTATTGCTTGCGCTTTTTATACAGTTGGCAACAGTTTAAATTAGTACAATTTTCTGAAATCTGTAAAAAATATCTGTAGAAATGCTGAAAATTTGAATTTAAAATAGAAAAAAAACCTGAAAAAATGAGTCAAAATAAAAAAATTAATGCAATCTGCACTCCGGCAAATTCTAACGCATAAAATGATCTAAAAATGATTACACTGCCATGTATAGTTTTTGCTGCTATAAAACTTTTTTAGTGGAACGATTTTGTCCAACTTTAGCATTAAATAACTCTTAAAATAATTCTTCGATTTGAAAACTGTCTGCATCAGCGTGTTTATCAAACATTTCTGTATAAAACCACCGATTTTCATATTTTTGTATGCATTATTTTTGTTAATATTAACGAAGAAAGGCCTCCGGTCACAAAAAAATCAAAACCGGCGGCGGCGGCGGCGGTGACAGCGGTAGTTACTTTTTTTTAGAATAGAGAGACGAAAGAACAAATAAATTCGTACAACATTAATAAAAACACAAATAAAACGTCGAAATAAAAATAACTTGATGACGTATACACGTGTAACAAGATTTCAAAATAAGCTAATATAAAAGGAATTAAGTAAAGAGAGTCTTTGTCTCCTGGCATTTTTTAACAAAGCGAAAAGAAAGTTCTTTTAAATGAGATATTTTAAATTAATTCTCAAAATATCAAATAAATGTCTAGCGCAATTTCTAAATTTAAACTTTTTTGCAGTATTATTTTGTGTTCATTTTATGTAATAACTATAATGTGACGTAAATATGACGTCATTTCTCCTAAGACTTCTAACGCATGTTAATGAATTGATTATTTTACAATATCCTTTCTCTTTTAAAATTCACGTGTATACTTTTTATGACGTAATTTTTGATAAGTTCCTGCTTTTTATACGTAATTATTTAATTCTAATTTGAAAGTTTTTTTCCTGTTTATAATAGTCACGTGTAAATAAATTTTTAATTTGAAGCAAACATTATTGCTTGCGTTTTTTATACAGTTGGCAACAGTTTAAATTAGTACAATTTTCTGAAATCTGTAAAAAATATCTCTAGAAATGCTGAAAATTTGAATTTAAAATAGAAATAAAACCTGAAAAAATGAGTCAAAATAAAAAAATTAATGCAATCTGCACTCCGGCAAATTCTAACGCATAAAATGATCTAAAAATGATTACACTGCTATGTATAGTTTTTGCTGCTATAAAACTTTTTTAGTGGAACGATTTTGTCCAACTTTAGCATTAAATAACTCTTAAAATAATTCTTCGATTTGAAAACTGTCTGCATCAGCGTGTTTATCAAACATTTCTGTATAAAACCACCGATTTTCATATTTTTGTATGCATTATTTTTGTTAATATTAACGAAGAAAGGCCTCCGGTCACAAAAAAATCAAAACCGGCGGCGGCGGCGGCGGCGGTGACAGCGGTAGTTACTTTTTTTTAGAATAGAGAGATTTAGTAAATTTTATACAATTATTTGCAAAATTAAGGTATAAAACAACATCAGACAAATTTTCTGTTTTATGTTATGATTACTACCTAATTTACGTCACAAAAACGTTGTTTCTGAGATTATACTGACATGTGACTGTGAAATATTGTACCTAATTTGCATATGTTTCATGCGTTTCTAATAATGTTTCTTGACGTTCAGATATTTCTGCCGTACGAGTACGCTAATATGTTTCTAAACCAGTTTTTTGAGCTGATTTCAAATCTTGTATATCTTTTCTTCTATCACGTCTAGTTTTTGAAAAAAGGGAAAGTTTAGTTTTTGGTCACAAAAGCCAGAAATAGCTTTTATGATACTCTGTATGATAAACTTTAACTCGTTAGGATAGATTCTACTACTTATTTTTTTCGATTATACTAGGGGGCTCGGCCCCCTACGAACTACGCTCGCCAACCCCCGTCCAGACACCGCAGACTCTAAATGCACGCTAATTTGATCGGCTTTAAAAAGATTTCGAAAGATTGAATTATAATTTAAAAAACAGTGGCGATCTCCCTATAAACGAATTTCTATTCATTTCCGTTTGATTGGGGAATTTTAACGCCAAATCCGCTGCGGTACTAGTTGATTATCCTGTCGACCAATTTCGCCAAATTATATAAATCGCCAAACCACTCGCCAAATTATACAAATTGATATAATTTTTATTTTAAATAACGAAAGAACAAATAAATTCGTACAACATTAATAAAAACACAAATAAAACGTCGAAATAAAAATAACTTGATGACGTATACACGTGTAACAAGATTTCAAAATAAGCTAATATAAAAGGAATTAAGTAAAAAGAGTCTTTGTCTCTTGGTATTTTTTAACAAAGCGAAAAGAAAGTTCTTTTAAATGAGATATTTTAAATTAATTCTCAAAATATCAAATAAATGTCTAGCGCAATTTCTAAATTTAAACTTTTTTGCAATATTATTTTGTGTTCATTTTATGTAATAACTATAATGTGACGTAAATATGACGTCATTTCTCCTAAGACTTCTAACGCATGTTAATGAATTGATTATTTTACAATATCCTTTCTCTTTTAAAATTCACGTGTATACTTATTATGACGTAATTTTTAATAAGTTCCTGCTTTTTATACGTAATTATTTAATTCTAATTTGAAAGTTTTTTTCCTGTTTATAATAGTCACGTGTAAATAAATTTTTTATTTGAAGCAAACATTATTGCTTGCGCTTTTTATACAGTTGGCAACAGTTTAAATTAGTACAATTTTCTGAAATCTGTAAAAAATATCTCTAGAAATGCTGAAAATTTGAATTTAAAATAGAAAAAAAACCTGAAAAAATGAGTCAAAATAACAAAATTAATGCAATCTGCACTCCGGCAAATTCTAACGCATAAAATGATCTAAAAATGATTACACTGCCATGTATAGTTTTTGCTGCTATAAAACTTTTTTAGTGGAACGATTTTGTCCAAATTTAGCATTAAATAACTCTTAAAATAATTCTTCGATTTGAAAACTGTCTGCATCAGCGTGTTTATCAAACATTTCTGTATAAAACCACCGATTTTCATATTTTTGTATGCATTATTTTTGTTAATATTAACGAAGAAAGGCCTCCGGTCACAAAAAAATCAAAACCGGCGGCGGCGGCGGCGGTGACAGCGGTAGTTACTTTTTTTTAGAATAGAGAGACGAAAGAACAAATAAATTCGTACAACATTAATAAAAACACAAATAAAACGTCGAAATAAAAATAACTTGATGACGTATACACGTGTAACAAGATTTCAAAATAAGCTAATATAAAAGGAATTAAGTAAAGAGAGTCTTTGTCTCCTGGTATTTTTTAACAAAGCGAAAAGAAAGTTCTTTTAAATGAGATATTTTAAATTAATTCTCAAAATATCAAATAAATGTCTAGCGCAATTTCTAAATTTAAACTTTTTTGCAGTATTATTTTGTGTTCATTTTATGTAATAACTATAATGTGACGTAAATATGACGTCATTTCTCCTAAGACTTCTAACGCATGTTAATGAATTGATTATTTTACAATATCCTTTCTCTTTTAAAATTCACGTTTATACATTTTATGACGTAATTTTTAATAAGTTCCTGCTTTTTATACATAATTATTTAATTCTAATTTGAAAGTTTTTTTCCTGTTTATAATAGTCACGTGTAAATAAATTTTTAATTTGAAGCAAACATTATTGCTTGCGCTTTTTATACAGTTGGCAACAGTTTAAATTAGTACAATTTTCTGAAATCTGTAAAAAATATCTCTAGAAATGCTGAAAATTTGAATTTAAAATAGAAATAAAACCTGAAAAAATGAGTCAAAATAAAAAAATTAATGCAATCTGCACTCCGGCAAATTCTAACGCATAAAATGATCTAAAAATGATTACACTGCCATGTATAGTTTTTGCTGCTATAAAACTTTTTTAGTGGAACGATTTTGTCCAACTTTAGCATTAAATAACTCTTAAAATAATTCTTCGATTTGAAAACTGTCTGCATCAGCGTGTTTATCAAATATTTCATTTCTGTATAAAACCACCGATTTTCATATTTTTGTATGCATTATTTTTGTTAATATTAACGAAGAAAGGCCTCCGGTCACAAAAAAATCAAAACCGGCGGCGGCGGCGGCGGCGGCGGCGGTGACAGCGGTAGTTACTTTTTTTTAGAATAGAGAGACGAAAGAACAAATAAATTCGTACAACATTAATAAAAACACAAATAAAACGTCGAAATAAAAATAACTTGATGACGTATACACGTGTAACAAGATTTCAAAATAAGCTAATATAAAAGGAATTAAGTAAAGAGAGTCTTTGTCTCCTGGTATTTTTTAACAAAGCGAAAAGAAAGTTCATTTAAATGAGATATTTTAAATTAATTCTCAAAATATCAAATAAATGTCTAGCGCAATTTCTAAATTTAAACTTTTTTGCAGTATTATTTTGTGTTCATTTTATGTAATAACTATAATGTGACGTAAATATGACGTCATTTCTCCTAAGACTTCTAACGCATGTTAATGAATTGATTATTTTACAATATCCTTTCTCTTTTAAAATTCACGTTTATACTTTTTATGACGTAATTTTTAATAAGTTCCTGCTTTTTATACGTAATTATTTAATTCTAATTTGAAAGTTTTTTTCCTGTTTATAATAGTCACGTGTAAATAAATTTTTAATTTGAAGCAAACATTATTGCTTGCGCTTTTTATACAGTTGGCAACAGTTTAAGTTAGTACAATTTTCTGAAATCTGTAAAAAATATCTCTAGAAATGCTGAAAATTTGAATTTAAAATAGAAATAAAACCTGAAAAAATGAGTCAAAATAAAAAAATTAATGCAATCTGCACTCCGGCAAATTCTAACGCATAAAATGATCTAAAAATGATTACACTGCCATGTATAGTTTTTGCTGCTATAAAACTTTTTTAGTGGAACGATTTTGTCCAACTTTAGCATTAAATAACTCTTAAAATAATTCTTCGATTTGAAAACTGTCTGCATCAGCGTGTTTATCAAATATTTCATTTCTGTATAAAACCACCGATTTTCATATTTTTGTATGCATTATTTTTGTTAATATTAACGAAGAAAGGCCTCCGGTCACAAAAAAATCAAAACCGGCGGCGGCGGCGGCGGTGACAGCGGTAGTTACTTTTTTTTTAGAATAGAGAGACGAAAGAACAAATAAATTCGTACAACATTAATAAAAACACAAATAAAACGTCGAAATAAAAATAACTTGATGACGTATACACGTGTAACAAGATTTCAAAATAAGCTAATATAAAAGGAATTAAGTAAAGAGAGTCTTTGTCTCCTGGTATTTTTTAACAAAGCGAAAAGAAAGTTCTTTTAAATGAGATATTTTAAATTAATTCTCAAAATATCAAATAAATGTCTAGCGCAATTTCTAAATTTAAACTTTTTTGCAGTATTATTTTGTGTTCATTTTATGTAATAACTATAATGTGACGTAAATATGACGTCATTTCTCCTAAGACTTCTAACGCATGTTAATGAATTGATTATTTTACAATATCCTTTCTCTTTTAAAATTCACGTTTATACTTTTTATGACGTAATTTTTGATAAGTTCCTGCTTTTTATACGTAATTATTTAATTCTAATTTGAAAGTTTTTTTCCTGTTTATAATAGTCACGTGTAAATAAATTTTTAATTTGAAGCAAACATTATTGCTTGCGCTTTTTATACAGTTGGCAACAGTTTAAATTAGTACAATTTTCTGAAATCTGTAAAAAATATCTCTAGAAATGCTGAAAATTTGAATTTAAAATAGAAATAAAACCTGAAAAAATGAGTCAAAATAAAAAAATTAATGCAATCTGCACTCCGGCAAATTCTAACGCATAAAATGATCTAAAAATGATTACACTGCTATGTATAGTTTTTGCTGCTATAAAACTTTTTTAGTGGAACGATTTTGTCAAACTTTAGCATTAAATAACTCTTAAAATAATTCTTCGATTTGAAAACTGTCTGCATCAGCGTGTTTATCAAACATTTCTGTATAAAACCACCGATTTTCATATTTTTGTATGCATTATTTTTGTTAATATTAACGAAGAAAGGCCTCCGGTCACAAAAAAATCAAAACCGGCGGCGGCGGCGGCGGTGACAGCGGTAGTTACTTTTTTTTAGAATAGAGAGATTTAGTAAATTTTATACAATTATTTGCAAAATTAAGGTATAAAACAACATCAGACAAATTTTCTGTTTTATGTTATGATTACTACCTAATTTACGTCACAAAAACGTTGTTTCTGAGATTATACTGACATGTGACTGTGAAATATTGTACCTAATTTGCATATATTTCATGCGTTTCTAATAATGTTTCTTGACGTTCAGATATTTCTGCCGTACGAGTACGCTAATATGTTTCTAAACCAGTTTTTTGAGCTGATTTCAAATCTTGTATATCTTTTCTTCTATCACGTCTAGTTTTTGAAAAAAGGGAAAGTTTAGTTTTTGGTCACAAAAGCCAGAAATAGCTTTTATGATACTCTGTATGATAAACTTTAACTCGTTAGGATAGATTCTACTACTTATTTTTTTCGATTATACTAGGTGGCTCGGCCCCCTACGAACTACGCTCGCCAACCCCCGTCAGACACCGCAGACTCTAAATGCACGCTAATTTGATCGGCTTTAAAAAGATTTCGAAAGATTGAATTATAATTTAAAAAACAGTGGCGATCTCCCTATAAACGAATTTCTATTCATTTCTGTTTGATTGGGGAATTTTAACGCCAAATCCGCTGCGGTACTACTTGATTATCCTGTTGACCAATTTCGCCAAATTATATAAATCGCCAAACCACTCGCCAAATTATACAAATTGATATAATTTTTATTTTAAATAACGAAAGAACAAATAAATTCGTACAACATTAATAAAAACACAAATAAAACGTCGAAATAAAAATAACTTGATGACGTATACACGTGTAACAAGATTTCAAAATAAGCTAATATAAAAGGAATTAAGTAAAAAGAGTCTTTGTCTCTTGGTATTTTTTAACAAAGCGAAAAGAAAGTTCTTTTAAATGAGATATTTTAAATTAATTCTCAAAATATCAAATAAATGTCTAGCGCAATTTCTAAATTTAAACTTTTTTGCAATATTATTTTGTGTTCATTTTATGTAATAACTATAATGTGACGTAAATATGACGTCATTTCTCCTCAGACTTCTAACGCATGTTAATGAATTGATTATTTTACAATATCCTTTCTCTTTTAAAATTCACGTGTATACTTTTTATGACGTAATTTTTAATAAGTTCCTGCTTTTTATACGTAATTATTTAATTCTAATTTGAAAGTTTTTTTCCTGTTTATAATAGTCACGTGTAAATAAATTTTTAATTTGAAGCAAACATTATTGCTTGCGCTTTTTATACAGTTGGCAACAGTTTAAATTAGTACAATTTTCTGAAATCTGTAAAAAATATCTCTAGAAATGCTGAAAATTTGAATTTAAAATAGAAAAAAAACCTGAAAAAATGAGTCAAAATAACAAAATTAATGCAATCTGCACTCCGGCAAATTCTAACGCATAAAATGATCTAAAAATGATTACACTGCCATGTATAGTTTTTGCTGCTATAAAACTTTTTTAGTGGAACGATTTTGTCCAACTTTAGCATTAAATAACTCTTAAAATAATTCTTCGATTTGAAAACTGTCTGCATCAGCGTGTTTATCAAACATTTCTGTATAAAACCACCGATTTTCATATTTTTGTATGCATTATTTTTGTTAATATTAACGAAGAAAGGCCTCCGGTCACAAAAAAATCAAAACCGGCGGCGGCGGCGGCGGCGGTGACAGCGGTAGTTACTTTTTTTTTAGAATAGAGAGACGAAAGAACAAATAAATTCGTACAACATTAATAAAAACACAAATAAAACGTCGAAATAAAAATAACTTGATGACGTATACACGTGTAACAAGATTTCAAAATAAGCTAATATAAAAGGAATTAAGTAAAGAGAGTCTTTGTCTCCTGGTATTTTTTAACAAAGCGAAAAGAAAGTTCTTTTAAATGAGATATTTTAAATTAATTCTCAAAATATCAAATAAATGTCTAGCGCAATTTCTAAATTTAAACTTTTTTGCAGTATTATTTTGTGTTCATTTTATGTAATAACTATAATGTGACGTAAATATGACGTCATTTCTCCTAAGACTTCTAACGCATGTTAATGAATTGATTATTTTACAATATCCTTTCTCTTTTAAAATTCACGTGTATACTTTTTATGACGTAATTTTTAATAAGTTCCTGCTTTTTATACGTAATTATTTAATTCTAATTTGAAAGTTTTTTTCCTGTTTATAATAGTCACGTGTAAATAAATTTTTAATTTGAAGCAAACATTATTGCTTGCGCTTTTTATACAGTTGGCAACAGTTTAAATTAGTACAATTTTCTGAAATCTGTAAAAAATATCTCTAGAAATGCTGAAAATTTGAATTTAAAATAGAAATAAAACCTGAAAAAATGAGTCAAAATAAAAAAATTAATGCAATCTGCACTCCGGCAAATTCTAACGCATAAAATGATCTAAAAATGATTACACTGCCATGTATAGTTTTTGCTGCTATAAAACTTTTTTAGTGGAACGATTTTGTCCAACTTTAGCATTAAATAACTCTTAAAATAATTCTTCGATTTGGAAACTGTCTGCATCAGCGTGTTTATCAAACATTTCTGTATAAAACCACCGATTTTCATATTTTTGTATGCATTATTTTTGTTAATATTAACGAAGAAAGGCCTCCGGTCACAAAAAAATCAAAACCGGCGGCGGCGGCGGCGGTGACAGCGGTAGTTACTTTTTTTTAGAATAGAGAGATTTAGTAAATTTTATACAATTATTTGCAAAATTAAGGTATAAAACAACATCAGACAAATTTTCTGTTTTATGTTATGATTACTACCTAATTTACGTCACAAAAACGTTGTTTCTGAGATTATACTGACATGTGACTGTGAAATATTGTACCTAATTTGCATATATTTCATGCGTTTCTAATAATGTTTCTTGACGTTCAGATATTTCTGCCGTACGAGTACGCTAATATGTTTCTAAACCAGTTTTTTGAGCTGATTTCAAATCTTGTATATCTTTTCTTCTATCACGTCTAGTTTTTGAAAAAAGGGAAAGTTTAGTTTTTGGTCACAAAAGCCAGAAATAGCTTTTATGATACTCTGTATGATAAACTTTAACTCGTTAGGATAGATTCTACTACTTATTTTATTCGATTATACTAGGGGGCTCGGCCCCCTACGAACTACGCTCGCCAACCCCCGTCCACACACCGCAGACTCTAAATGCACGCTAATTTGATCGGCTTTAAAAAGATTTCGAAAGATTGAATTATAATTTAAAAAACAGTGGCGATCTCCCTATAAACGAATTTCTATTCATTTCTGTTTGATTGGGGAATTTTAACGCCAAATCCGCTGCGGTACTAGTTGATTATCCTGTCCACCAATTTCGCCAAATTATATAAATCGCCAAACCACTCGCCAAATTATACAAATTGATATAATTTTTATTTTAAATAACGAAAGAACAAATAAATTCGTACAACATTAATAAAAACACAAATAAAACGTCGAAATAAAAATAACTTGATGACGTATACACGTGTAACAAGATTTCAAAATAAGCTAATATAAAAGGAATTAAGTAAAGAGAGTCTTTGTCTCCTGGTATTTTTTAACAAAGCGAAAAGAAAGTTCTTTTAAATGAGATATTTTAAATTAATTCTCAAAATATCAAATAAATGTCTAGCGCAATTTCTAAATTTAAACTTTTTTGCAGTATTATTTTGTGTTCATTTTATGTAATAACTATAATGTGACGTAAATATGACGTCATTTCTCCTAAGACTTCTAACGCATGTTAATGAATTGATTATTTTACAATATCCTTTCTCTTTTAAAATTCACGTGTATACTTTTTATGACGTAATTTTTAATAAGTTCCTGCTTTTTATACGTAATTATTTAATTCTAATTTGAAAGTTTTTTTCCTGTTTATAATAGTCACGTGTAAATAAATTTTTAATTTGAAGCAAACATTATTGCTTGCGCTTTTTATACAGTTGGCAACAGTTTAAATTAGTACAATTTTCTGAAATCTGTAAAAAATATCTCTAGAAATGCTGAAAATTTGAATTTAAAATAGAAATAAAACCTGAAAAAATGAGTCAAAATAAAAAAATTAATGCAATCTGCACTCCGGCAATTTCTAACGCATAAAATGATCTAAAAATGATTACACTGCCATGTATAGTTTTTGCTGCTATAAAACTTTTTTAGTGGAACGATTTTGTCCAACTTTAGCATTAAATAACTCTTAAAATAATTCTTCGATTTGGAAACTGTCTGCATCAGCGTGTTTATCAAACATTTCTGTATAAAACCACCGATTTTCATATTTTTGTATGCATTATTTTTGTTAATATTAACGAAGAAAGGCCTCCGGTCACAAAAAAATCAAAACCGGCGGCGGCGGCGGCGGTGACAGCGGTAGTTACTTTTTTTTAGAATAGAGAGATTTAGTAAATTTTATACAATTATTTGCAAAATTAAGGTATAAAACAACATCAGACAAATTTTCTGTTTTATGTTATGATTACTACCTAATTTACGTCACAAAAACGTTGTTTCTGAGATTATACTGACATGTGACTGTGAAATATTGTACCTAATTTGCATATATTTCATGCGTTTCTAATAATGTTTCTTGACGTTCAGATATTTCTGCCGTACGAGTACGCTAATATGTTTCTAAACCAGTTTTTTGAGCTGATTTCAAATCTTGTATATCTTTTCTTCTATCACGTCTAGTTTTTGAAAAAAGGGAAAGTTTAGTTTTTGGTCACAAAAGCCAGAAATAGCTTTTATGATACTCTGTATGATAAACTTTAACTCGTTAGGATAGATTCTACTACTTATTTTATTCGATTATACTAGGGGGCTCGGCCCCCTACGAACTACGCTCGCCAACCCCCGTCCACACACCGCAGACTCTAAATGCACGCTAATTTGATCGGCTTTAAAAAGATTTCGAAAGATTGAATTATAATTTAAAAAACAGTGGCGATCTCCCTATAAACGAATTTCTATTCATTTCTGTTTGATTGGGGAATTTTAACGCCAAATCCGCTGCGGTACTAGTTGATTATCCTGTCCACCAATTTCGCCAAATTATATAAATCGCCAAACCACTCGCCAAATTATACAAATTGATATAATTTTTATTTTAAATAACGAAAGAACAAATAAATTCGTACAACATTAATAAAAACACAAATAAAACGTCGAAATAAAAATAACTTGATGACGTATACACGTGTAACAAGATTTCAAAATAAGCTAATATAAAAGGAATTAAGTAAAGAGAGTCTTTGTCTCCTGGTATTTTTTAACAAAGCGAAAAGAAAGTTCTTTTAAATGAGATATTTTAAATTAATTCTCAAAATATCAAATAAATGTCTAGCGCAATTTCTAAATTTAAACTTTTTTGCAGTATTATTTTGTGTTCATTTTATGTAATAACTATAATGTGACGTAAATATGACGTCATTTCTCCTAAGACTTCTAACGCATGTTAATGAATTGATTATTTTACAATATCCTTTCTCTTTTAAAATTCACGTGTATACTTTTTATGACGTAATTTTTAATAAGTTCCTGCTTTTTATACGTAATTATTTAATTCTAATTTGAAAGTTTTTTTCCTGTTTATAATAGTCACGTGTAAATAAATTTTTAATTTGAAGCAAACATTATTGCTTGCGCTTTTTATACAGTTGGCAACAGTTTAAATTAGTACAATTTTCTGAAATCTGTAAAAAATATCTCTAGAAATGCTGAAAATTTGAATTTAAAATAGAAATAAAACCTGAAAAAATGAGTCAAAATAAAAAAAATTAATGCAATCTGCACTCCGGCAAACTCTAACGCATAAAATGATCTAAAAATGATTACACTGCCATGTATAGTTTTTGCTGCTATAAAACTTTTTTAGTGGAACGATTTTGTCCAACTTTAGCATTAAATAACTCTTAAAATAATTCTTCGATTTGAAAACTGTCTGCATCAGCGTGTTTATCAAATATTTCATTTCTGTATAAAACCACCGATTTTCATATTTTTGTATGCATTATTTTTGTTAATATTAACGAAGAAAGGCCTCCGGTCACAAAAAAATCAAAACCGGCGGCGGCGGCGGCGGCGGCGGCGGTGACAGCGGTAGTTACTTTTTTTTTTAGAATAGAGAGACGAAAGAACAAATAAATTCGTACAACATTAATAAAAACACAAATAAAACGTCGAAATAAAAATAACTTGATGACGTATACACGTGTAACAAGATTTCAAAATAAGCTAATATAAAAGGAATTAAGTAAAGAGAGTCTTTGTCTCCTGGCATTTTTTAACAAAGCGAAAAGAAAGTTCTTTTAAATGAGATATTTTAAATTAATTCTCAAAATATCAAATAAATGTCTAGCGCAATTTCTAAATTTAAACTTTTTTGCAGTATTATTTTGTGTTTATTTTATGTAATAACTATAATGTGACGTAAATATGACGTCATTTCTCCTAAGACTTCTAACGCATGTTAATGAATTGATTATTTTACAATATCCTTTCTCTTTTAAAATTCACGTGTATACTTTTTATGACGTAATTTTTGATAAGTTCCTGCTTTTTATACGTAATTATTTAATTCTAATTTGAAAGTTTTTTTCCTGTTTATAATAGTCACGTGTAAATAAATTTTTAATTTGAAGCAAACATTATTGCTTGCGCTTTTTATACAGTTGGCAACAGTTTAAATTAGTACAATTTTCTGAAATCTGTAAAAAATATCTCTAGAAATGCTGAAAATTTGAATTTAAAATAGAAATAAGACCTGAAAAAATGAGTCAAAATAAAAAAATTAATGCAATCTGCACTCCGGCAAATTCTAACGCATAAAATGATCTAAAAATGATTACACTGCTATGTATAGTTTTTGCTGCTATAAAACTTTTTTAGTGGAACGATTTTGTCCAACTTTAGCATTAAATAACTCTTAAAATAATTCTTCGATTTGAAAACTGTCTGCATCAGCGTGTTTATCAAATATTTCATTTCTGTATAAAACCACCGATTTTCATATTTTTGTATGCATTATTTTTGTTAATATTAACGAAGAAAGGCCTCCGGTCACAAAAAAATCAAAACCGGCGGCGGCGGCGGCGGTGACAGCGGTAGTTACTTTTTTTTTAGAATAGAGAGACGAAAGAACAAATAAATTCGTACAACATTAATAAAAACACAAATAAAACGTCGAAATAAAAATAACTTGATGACGTATACACGTGTAACAAGATTTCAAAATAAGCTAATATAAAAGGAATTAAGTAAAGAGAGTCTTTGTCTCCTGGTATTTTTTAACAAAGCGAAAAGAAAGTTCTTTTAAATGAGATATTTTAAATTAATTCTCAAAATATCAAATAAATGTCTAGCGCAATTTCTAAATTTAAACTTTTTTGCAGTATTATTTTGTGGTCATTTTATGTAATAACTATAATGTGACGTAAATATGACGTCATTTCTCCTAAGACTTCTAACGCATGTTAATGAATTGATTATTTTACAATATCCTTTCTCTTTTAAAATTCACGTTTATACTTTTTATGACGTAATTTTTGATAAGTTCCTGCTTTTTATACGTAATTATTTAATTCTAATTTGAAAGTTTTTTTCCTGTTTATAATAGTCACGTGTAAATAAATTTTTAATTTGAAGCAAACATTATTGCTTGCGCTTTTTATACAGTTGGCAACAGTTTAAATTAGTACAATTTTCTGAAATCTGTAAAAAATATCTCTAGAAATGCTGAAAATTTGAATTTAAAATAGAAATAAAACCTGAAAAAATGAGTCAAAATAAAAAAATTAATGCAATCTGCACTCCGGCAAATTCTAACGCATAAAATGATCTAAAAATGATTACACTGCTATGTATAGTTTTTGCTGCTATAAAACTTTTTTAGTGGAACGATTTTGTCAAACTTTAGCATTAAATAACTCTTAAAATAATTCTTCGATTTGAAAACTGTCTGCATCAGCGTGTTTATCAAACATTTCTGTATAAAACCACCGATTTTCATATTTTTGTATGCATTATTTTTGTTAATATTAACGAAGAAAGGCCTCCGGTCACAAAAAAATCAAAACCGGCGGCGGCGGCGGCGGCGGTGACAGCGGTAGTTACTTTTTTTTAGAATAGAGAGATTTAGTAAATTTTATACAATTATTTGCAAAATTAAGGTATAAAACAACATCAGACAAATTTTCTGTTTTATGTTATGATTACTACCTAATTTACGTCACAAAAACGTTGTTTCTGAGATTATACTGACATGTGACTGTGAAATATTGTACCTAATTTGCATATATTTCATGCGTTTCTAATAATGTTTCTTGACGTTCAGATATTTCTGCCGTACGAGTACGCTAATATGTTTCTAAACCAGTTTTTTGAGCTGATTTCAAATCTTGTATATCTTTTCTTCTATCACGTCTAGTTTTTGAAAAAAGGGAAAGTTTAGTTTTTGGTCACAAAAGCCAGAAATAGCTTTTATGATACTCTGTATGATAAACTTTAACTCGTTAGGATAGATTCTACTACTTATTTTTTTCGATTATACTAGGTGGCTCGGCCCCCTACGAACTACGCTCGCCAACCCCCGTCAGACACCGCAGACTCTAAATGCACGCTAATTTGATCGGCTTTAAAAAGATTTCGAAAGATTGAATTATAATTTAAAAAACAGTGGCGATCTCCCTATAAACGAATTTCTATTCATTTCTGTTTGATTGGGGAATTTTAACGCCAAATCCGCTGCGGTACTACTTGATTATCCTGTTGACCAATTTCGCCAAATTATATAAATCGCCAAACCACTCGCCAAATTATACAAATTGATATAATTTTTATTTTAAATAACGAAAGAACAAATAAATTCGTACAACATTAATAAAAACACAAATAAAACGTCGAAATAAAAATAACTTGATGACGTATACACGTGTAACAAGATTTCAAAATAAGCTAATATAAAAGGAATTAAGTAAAAAGAGTCTTTGTCTCTTGGTATTTTTTAACAAAGCGAAAAGAAAGTTCTTTTAAATGAGATATTTTAAATTAATTCTCAAAATATCAAATAAATGTCTAGCGCAATTTCTAAATTTAAACTTTTTTGCAATATTATTTTGTGTTCATTTTATGTAATAACTATAATGTGACGTAAATATGACGTCATTTCTCCTCAGACTTCTAACGCATGTTAATGAATTGATTATTTTACAATATCCTTTCTCTTTTAAAATTCACGTGTATACTTTTTATGACGTAATTTTTAATAAGTTCCTGCTTTTTATACGTAATTATTTAATTCTAATTTGAAAGTTTTTTTCCTGTTTATAATAGTCACGTGTAAATAAATTTTTAATTTGAAGCAAACATTATTGCTTGCGCTTTTTATACAGTTGGCAACAGTTTAAATTAGTACAATTTTCTGAAATCTGTAAAAAATATCTCTAGAAATGCTGAAAATTTGAATTTAAAATAGAAAAAAAACCTGAAAAAATGAGTCAAAATAACAAAATTAATGCAATCTGCACTCCGGCAAATTCTAACGCATAAAATGATCTAAAAATGATTACACTGCCATGTATAGTTTTTGCTGCTATAAAACTTTTTTAGTGGAACGATTTTGTCCAACTTTAGCATTAAATAACTCTTAAAATAATTCTTCGATTTGAAAACTGTCTGCATCAGCGTGTTTATCAAACATTTCTGTATAAAACCACCGATTTTCATATTTTTGTATGCATTATTTTTGTTAATATTAACGAAGAAAGGCCTCCGGTCACAAAAAAATCAAAACCGGCGGCGGCGGCGGCGGTGACAGCGGTAGTTACTTTTTTTTTAGAATAGAGAGACGAAAGAACAAATAAATTCGTACAACATTAATAAAAACACAAATAAAACGTCGAAATAAAAATAACTTGATGACGTATACACGTGTAACAAGATTTCAAAATAAGCTAATATAAAAGGAATTAAGTAAAGAGAGTCTTTGTCTCCTGGTATTTTTTAACAAAGCGAAAAGAAAGTTCTTTTAAATGAGATATTTTAAATTAATTCTCAAAATATCAAATAAATGTCTAGCGCAATTTCTAAATTTAAACTTTTTTGCAGTATTATTTTGTGTTCATTTTATGTAATAACTATAATGTGACGTAAATATGACGTCATTTCTCCTAAGACTTCTAACGCATGTTAATGAATTGATTATTTTACAATATCCTTTCTCTTTTAAAATTCACGTGTATACTTTTTATGACGTAATTTTTAATAAGTTCCTGCTTTTTATACGTAATTATTTAATTCTAATTTGAAAGTTTTTTTCCTGTTTATAATAGTCACGTGTAAATAAATTTTTAATTTGAAGCAAACATTATTGCTTGCGCTTTTTATACAGTTGGCAACAGTTTAAATTAGTACAATTTTCTGAAATCTGTAAAAAATATCTCTAGAAATGCTGAAAATTTGAATTTAAAATAGAAATAAAACCTGAAAAAATGAGTCAAAATAAAAAAATTAATGCAATCTGCACTCCGGCAAATTCTAACGCATAAAATGATCTAAAAATGATTACACTGCCATGTATAGTTTTTGCTGCTATAAAACTTTTTTAGTGGAACGATTTTGTCCAACTTTAGCATTAAATAACTCTTAAAATAATTCTTCGATTTGGAAACTGTCTGCATCAGCGTGTTTATCAAACATTTCTGTATAAAACCACCGATTTTCATATTTTTGTATGCATTATTTTTGTTAATATTAACGAAGAAAGGCCTCCGGTCACAAAAAAATCAAAACCGGCGGCGGCGGCGGCGGTGACAGCGGTAGTTACTTTTTTTTAGAATAGAGAGATTTAGTAAATTTTATACAATTATTTGCAAAATTAAGGTATAAAACAACATCAGACAAATTTTCTGTTTTATGTTATGATTACTACCTAATTTACGTCACAAAAACGTTGTTTCTGAGATTATACTGACATGTGACTGTGAAATATTGTACCTAATTTGCATATATTTCATGCGTTTCTAATAATGTTTCTTGACGTTCAGATATTTCTGCCGTACGAGTACGCTAATATGTTTCTAAACCAGTTTTTTGAGCTGATTTCAAATCTTGTATATCTTTTCTTCTATCACGTCTAGTTTTTGAAAAAAGGGAAAGTTTAGTTTTTGGTCACAAAAGCCAGAAATAGCTTTTATGATACTCTGTATGATAAACTTTAACTCGTTAGGATAGATTCTACTACTTATTTTATTCGATTATACTAGGGGGCTCGGCCCCCTACGAACTACGCTCGCCAACCCCCGTCCACACACCGCAGACTCTAAATGCACGCTAATTTGATCGGCTTTAAAAAGATTTCGAAAGATTGAATTATAATTTAAAAAACAGTGGCGATCTCCCTATAAACGAATTTCTATTCATTTCTGTTTGATTGGGGAATTTTAACGCCAAATCCGCTGCGGTACTAGTTGATTATCCTGTCGACCAATTTCGCCAAATTATATAAATCGCCAAACCACTCGCCAAATTATACAAATTGATATAATTTTTATTTTAAATAACGAAAGAACAAATAAATTCGTACAACATTAATAAAAACACAAATAAAACGTCGAAATAAAAATAACTTGATGACGTATACACGTGTAACAAGATTTCAAAATAAGCTAATATAAAAGGAATTAAGTAAAGAGAGTCTTTGTCTCCTGGTATTTTTTAACAAAGCGAAAAGAAAGTTCTTTTAAATGAGATATTTTAAATTAATTCTCAAAATATCAAATAAATGTCTAGCGCAATTTCTAAATTTAAACTTTTTTGCAGTATTATTTTGTGTTCATTTTATGTAATAACTATAATGTGACGTAAATATGACGTCATTTCTCCTAAGACTTCTAACGCATGTTAATGAATTGATTATTTTACAATATCCTTTCTCTTTTAAAATTCACGTGTATACTTTTTATGACGTAATTTTTAATAAGTTCCTGCTTTTTATACGTAATTATTTAATTCTAATTTGAAAGTTTTTTTCCTGTTTATAATAGTCACGTGTAAATAAATTTTTAATTTGAAGCAAACATTATTGCTTGCGCTTTTTATACAGTTGGCAACAGTTTAAATTAGTACAATTTTCTGAAATCTGTAAAAAATATCTCTAGAAATGCTGAAAATTTGAATTTAAAATAGAAATAAAACCTGAAAAAATGAGTCAAAATAAAAAAAATTAATGCAATCTGCACTCCGGCAAACTCTAACGCATAAAATGATCTAAAAATGATTACACTGCCATGTATAGTTTTTGCTGCTATAAAACTTTTTTAGTGGAACGATTTTGTCCAACTTTAGCATTAAATAACTCTTAAAATAATTCTTCGATTTGAAAACTGTCTGCATCAGCGTGTTTATCAAATATTTCATTTCTGTATAAAACCACCGATTTTCATATTTTTGTATGCATTATTTTTGTTAATATTAACGAAGAAAGGCCTCCGGTCACAAAAAAATCAAAACCGGCGGCGGCGGCGGCGGCGGCGGCGGCGGCGGTGACAGCGGTAGTTACTTTTTTTTTTAGAATAGAGAGACGAAAGAACAAATAAATTCGTACAACATTAATAAAAACACAAATAAAACGTCGAAATAAAAATAACTTGATGACGTATACACGTGTAACAAGATTTCAAAATAAGCTAATATAAAAGGAATTAAGTAAAGAGAGTCTTTGTCTCCTGGCATTTTTTAACAAAGCGAAAAGAAAGTTCTTTTAAATGAGATATTTTAAATTAATTCTCAAAATATCAAATAAATGTCTAGCGCAATTTCTAAATTTAAACTTTTTTGCAGTATTATTTTGTGTTTATTTTATGTAATAACTATAATGTGACGTAAATATGACGTCATTTCTCCTAAGACTTCTAACGCATGTTAATGAATTGATTATTTTACAATATCCTTTCTCTTTTAAAATTCACGTGTATACTTTTTATGACGTAATTTTTGATAAGTTCCTGCTTTTTATACGTAATTATTTAATTCTAATTTGAAAGTTTTTTTCCTGTTTATAATAGTCACGTGTAAATAAATTTTTAATTTGAAGCAAACATTATTGCTTGCGCTTTTTATACAGTTGGCAACAGTTTAAATTAGTACAATTTTCTGAAATCTGTAAAAAATATCTCTAGAAATGCTGAAAATTTGAATTTAAAATAGAAATAAGACCTGAAAAAATGAGTCAAAATAAAAAAATTAATGCAATCTGCACTCCGGCAAATTCTAACGCATAAAATGATCTAAAAATGATTACACTGCTATGTATAGTTTTTGCTGCTATAAAACTTTTTTAGTGGAACGATTTTGTCCAACTTTAGCATTAAATAACTCTTAAAATAATTCTTCGATTTGAAAACTGTCTGCATCAGCGTGTTTATCAAACATTTCTGTATAAAACCACCGATTTTCATATTTTTGTATGCATTATTTTTGTTAATATTAACGAAGAAAGGCCTCCGGTCACAAAAAAATCAAAACCGGCGGCGGCGGCGGCGGTGACAGCGGTAGTTACTTTTTTTTAGAATAGAGAGATTTAGTAAATTTTATACAATTATTTGCAAAATTAAGGTATAAAACAACATCAGACAAATTTTCTGTTTTATGTTATGATTACTACCTAATTTACGTCACAAAAACGTTGTTTCTGAGATTATACTGACATGTGACTGTGAAATATTGTACCTAATTTGCATATGTTTCATGCGTTTCTAATAATGTTTCTTGACGTTCAGATATTTCTGCCGTACGAGTACGCTAATATGTTTCTAAACCAGTTTTTTGAGCTGATTTCAAATCTTGTATATCTTTTCTTCTATCACGTCTAGTTTTTGAAAAAAGGGAAAGTTTAGTTTTTGGTCACAAAAGCCAGAAATAGCTTTTATGATACTCTGTATGATAAACTTTAACTCGTTAGGATAGATTCTACTACTTATTTTTTTCGATTATACTAGGGGGCTCGGCCCCCTACGAACTACGCTCGCCAACCCCCGTCCAGACACCGCAGACTCTAAATGCACGCTAATTTGATCGGCTTTAAAAAGATTTCGAAAGATTGAATTATAATTTAAAAAACAGTGGCGATCTCCCTATAAACGAATTTCTATTCATTTCTGTTTGATTGGGGAATTTTAACGCCAAATCCGCTGCGGTACTACTTGATTATCCTGTCGACCAATTTCGCCAAATTATATAAATCGCCAAACCACTCGCCAAATTATACAAATTGATATAATTTTTATTTTAAATAACGAAAGAACAAATAAATTCGTACAACATTAATAAAAACACAAATAAAACGTCGAAATAAAAATAACTTGATGACGTATACACGTGTAACAAGATTTCAAAATAAGCTAATATAAAAGGAATTAAGTAAAGAGAGTCTTTGTCTCCTGGTATTTTTTAACAAAGCGAAAAGAAAGTTCTTTTAAATGAGATATTTTAAATTAATTCTCAAAATATCAAATAAATGTCTAGCGCAATTTCTAAATTTAAACTTTTTTGCAGTATTATTTTGTGTTCATTTTATGTAATAACTATAATGTGACGTAAATATGACGTCATTTCTACTAAGACTTCTAACGCATGTTAATGAATTGATTATTTTACAATATCCTTTCTCTTTTAAAATTCACGTGTATACTTTTTATGACGTAATTTTTGATAAGTTCCTGCTTTTTATACGTAATTATTTCATTCTAATTTGAAAGTTTTTTTCCTGTTTATAATAGTCACGTGTAAATAAATTTTTAATTTGAAGCAAACATTATTGATTGCGCTTTTTATACAGTTGGCAACAGTTTAAATTAGTACAATTTTCTGAAATCTGTAAAAAATATCTCTAGAAATGCTGAAAATTTGAATTTAAAATAGAAATAAAACCTGAAAAAATGAGTCAAAATAAAAAAAATTAATGCAATCTGCACTCCGGCAAACTCTAACGCATAAAATGATCTAAAAATGATTACACTGCCATGTATAGTTTTTGCTGCTATAAAACTTTTTTAGTGGAACGATTTTGTCCAACTTTAGCATTAAATAACTCTTAAAATAATTCTTCGATTTGAAAACTGTCTGCATCAGCGTGTTTATCAAATATTTCATTTCTGTATAAAACCACCGATTTTCATATTTTTGTATGCATTATTTTTGTTAATATTAACGAAGAAAGGCCTCCGGTCACAAAAAAATCAAAACCGGCGGCGGCGGCGGCGGCGGCGGCGGTGACAGCGGTAGTTACTTTTTTTTTTAGAATAGAGAGACGAAAGAACAAATAAATTCGTACAACATTAATAAAAACACAAATAAAACGTCGAAATAAAAATAACTTGATGACGTATACACGTGTAACAAGATTTCAAAATAAGCTAATATAAAAGGAATTAAGTAAAGAGAGTCTTTGTCTCCTGGCATTTTTTAACAAAGCGAAAAGAAAGTTCTTTTAAATGAGATATTTTAAATTAATTCTCAAAATATCAAATAAATGTCTAGCGCAATTTCTAAATTTAAACTTTTTTGCAGTATTATTTTGTGTTTATTTTATGTAATAACTATAATGTGACGTAAATATGACGTCATTTCTCCTAAGACTTCTAACGCATGTTAATGAATTGATTATTTTACAATATCCTTTCTCTTTTAAAATTCACGTGTATACTTTTTATGACGTAATTTTTGATAAGTTCCTGCTTTTTATACGTAATTATTTAATTCTAATTTGAAAGTTTTTTTCCTGTTTATAATAGTCACGTGTAAATAAATTTTTAATTTGAAGCAAACATTATTGCTTGCGCTTTTTATACAGTTGGCAACAGTTTAAATTAGTACAATTTTCTGAAATCTGTAAAAAATATCTCTAGAAATGCTGAAAATTTGAATTTAAAATAGAAATAAGACCTGAAAAAATGAGTCAAAATAAAAAAATTAATGCAATCTGCACTCCGGCAAATTCTAACGCATAAAATGTTCTAAAAATGATTACACTGCTATGTATAGTTTTTGCTGCTATAAAACTTTTTTAGTGGAACGATTTTGTCCAACTTTAGCATTAAATAACTCTTAAAATAATTCTTCGATTTGAAAACTGTCTGCATCAGCGTGTTTATCAAACATTTCTGTATAAAACCACCGATTTTCATATTTTTGTATGCATTATTTTTGTTAATATTAACGAAGAAAGGCCTCCGGTCACAAAAAAATCAAAACCGGCGGCGGCGGCGGCGGTGACAGCGGTAGTTACTTTTTTTTAGAATAGAGAGATTTAGTAAATTTTATACAATTATTTGCAAAATTAAGGTATAAAACAACATCAGACAAATTTTCTGTTTTATGTTATGATTACTACCTAATTTACGTCACAAAAACGTTGTTTCTGAGATTATACTGACATGTGACTGTGAAATATTGTACCTAATTTGCATATGTTTCATGCGTTTCTAATAATGTTTCTTGACGTTCAGATATTTCTGCCGTACGAGTACGCTAATATGTTTCTAAACCAGTTTTTTGAGCTGATTTCAAATCTTGTATATCTTTTCTTCTATCACGTCTAGTTTTTGAAAAAAGGGAAAGTTTAGTTTTTGGTCACAAAAGCCAGAAATAGCTTTTATGATACTCTGTATGATAAACTTTAACTCGTTAGGATAGATTCTACTACTTATTTTTTTCGATTATACTAGGGGGCTCGGCCCCCTACGAACTACGCTCGCCAACCCCCGTCCAGACACCGCAGACTCTAAATGCACGCTAATTTGATCGGCTTTAAAAAGATTTCGAAAGATTGAATTATAATTTAAAAAACAGTGGCGATCTCCCTATAAACGAATTTCTATTCATTTCTGTTTGATTGGGGAATTTTAACGCCAAATCCGCTGCGGTACTACTTGATTATCCTGTCGACCAATTTCGCCAAATTAAATAAATCGCCAAACCACTCGCCAAATTATACAAATTGATATAATTTTTATTTTAAATAACGAAAGAACAAATAAATTCGTACAACATTAATAAAAACACAAATAAAACGTCGAAATAAAAATAACTTGATGACGTATACACGTGTAACAAGATTTCAAAATAAGCTAATATAAAAGGAATTAAGTAAAGAGAGTCTTTGTCTCCTGGTATTTTTTAACAAAGCGAAAAGAAAGTTCTTTTAAATGAGATATTTTAAATTAATTCTCAAAATATCAAATAAATGTCTAGCGCAATTTCTAAATTTAAACTTTTTTGCAGTATTATTTTGTGTTCATTTTATGTAATAACTATAATGTGACGTAAATATGACGTCATTTCTCCTAAGACTTCTAACGCATGTTAATGAATTGATTATTTTACAATATCCTTTCTCTTTTAAAATTCACGTGTATACTTTTTATGACGTAATTTTTGATAAGTTCCTGCTTTTTATACGTAATTATTTCATTCTAATTTGAAAGTTTTTTTCCTGTTTATAATAGTCACGTGTAAATAAATTTTTAATTTGAAGCAAACATTATTGATTGCGCTTTTTATACAGTTGGCAACAGTTTAAATTAGTACAATTTTCTGAAATCTGTAAAAAATATCTCTAGAAATGCTGAAAATTTGAATTTAAAATAGAAATAAAACCTGAAAAAGTGAGTCAAAATAAAAAAATTAATGCAATCTGCACTCCGGCAAATTCTAACGCATAAAATGATCTAAAAATGATTACACTGCCATGTATAGTTTTTGCTGCTATAAAACTTTTTTAGTGGAACGATTTTGTCCAACTTTAGCATTAAATAACTCTTAAAATAATTCTTCGATTTGAAAACTGTCTGCATCAGCGTGTTTATCAAACATTTCTGTATAAAACCACCGATTTTCATATTTTTGTATGCATTATTTTTGTTAATATTAACGAAGAAAGGCCTCCGGTCACAAAAAAATCAAAACCGGCGGCGACGGCGGCGGTGACAGCGGTAGTTACTTTTTTTTAGAATAGAGAGATATATTTTTTTTTATGTCTCTGACATGAATCTGACCTTGTTCACTAGAGATGGGCAACATCGTTCCTTTTAAGGAATCGTTCCAGTCGGAATCGTTCACCGAAAGGAACGAGTTCATTGGAGTCGTTCCTTTCGGAATCGTTCCGAAAAAAAGGAACGAATCCGAGAAAAAGGAACGATTCCGAGAAAAAAGGAACGATTCCGAGAAAAAAAGAACGATTTTGAAAAATAAAGGATTCCAAGGGGAAAAAAACACTTCCGAGATAAAGAGAACCACATGCAATCCATAATATTTTTTACTAATTTATTTTCTTATGTACCCATCCATTTTCTTAGGCATCCAGTCGCTTTAATTTTGTAATGTTTTGGACAGATGATTTTGTTTTTAAGAGTTCATTTCATTGATCAGTGTGTGCAATTAATTTGCAGTTATTTCTAACTTTATGATTTATGGTATAAAGCATAATTCCTCTTGGAAATTTAAGGGCGGTGCAAGGTCTATTCGATTTTCAGTGTAATCATTGGCTTCTCTTGAAAATATGTCGTCAAATGACCGTCCATTTATATTATTATTTTATACAGTGTGTCTTTACTGTCAACGATGTTCAGTGGCTAAGTCCTAAACCGTTAGTCATAGACCTATAGTTCCAATTACAAAAATGTTTTAAATAAGGTAAAAAATTATTCTGAAAGTCGTTTGGATCAATAAAAATATTTCTAAAAAAGTTACGAAATTTAATTTTTTATACGGTCCTCCGCCCTATAAGAGATATTTAGTAAAAATTTCCTGTTCTTTTAAAAGAAAGACGAAAAAAGTCCCATTCATCTAACACTAAAATTCATGAAGTTATACGAAACTTTGAAATGCAAGACTTATGCCACTTTTCTGCATCCGAATACACATGAGTTTAGCCATGCTTCTAGGGGACGTAAACAAAGTGCTTAAAGTATTTGAAGGATTTATTTCATGTGTAGCTGCGCTTTGAAAGGAATCGTATTACGACAGATTTTTGTAAGGATTTGAAGCTGTTTCTTTTCATGATTTTTTTAACAAAAACTATGCTATTTTTATAAGCTTTTATTTAACCTATTAACCGCCAAAACTATAAGTAGCAATTTTCAAATTTCTTGTTGAAAGTCGCTTGTCACCACAAATTCAGAAAGGTAATTTCCGCTTTATTAAAATATCAAAATTTCTGCCAATAAATAAGGCAATTTTTTTAATTGTGAAATAGTGGTGACAAAGTAATTAATGTAAGCATGGGCAATTATTTTGACCGTTGCGTGAACGCAACACCAGCGGGTAACGGGTTAACTTGAAACGATCGTATGTATGTCTTTCCAGTTCAAAATTTGTACTCGAAATTCAACTCACTTTAAAATATGCGATCGAGGTTAAATTTTACATATTGACGTAAATCAGATGACAATGTAATATTATTATGATTTTCAGTGCTTACCATTATGTACTTATTTTACAGGGTAACACAAAAAATTTCGGACAGATTACTGCCAACAAGTTTTCTAAAAAGTTTTAGATTAGATAACACAAGACTGCGATGGTTGTGTTTTTTTATTTTTAAAATTATGTATTTTTAAAATTATGATTTTTATGTATTTTTTAGCGCTGAACCCCAAAATTATCTCACATTTTTAACCATCATGTCAGAATTTTTCGCAAATAGTAAATTTCAAAATTGAAAAAATAGCTAATACTATAAAATAGAGTCGATGGTTGTATTTTTTAACTTTTACGACTGATTTGTATGTGCTTTTTAGCACTGAATGTTTTTACATTCAGTATATTCAGTATTTCTTCATATTTAACCATCATGTTAGACTTTTTTGTAAATGGTAAATTTCAAAGTTAAAAAATAGCGAAAATATGATACTATAAAATGGATGTAAAACTTCTTTTATTCAATTTAATTTTATTTAATTCAAGAATTTACTCAATTTTTGGCTTATACTGGGATTCTTACAGCTAAACAGCTCGGGGATCCGATGATGTGGGAAGGGAAGAGGTTCAATTAAAACTTTGAACTTTTAAACTTTGAAATTTACGATTTGCGAAAAATCCTGACGTGATGGTTAAAAATGAAGGTCATTTTCGGATTCAATAGTAAAAAATACATAAAAATCAATTATCAAAAGTTAAAGAAATAACAATCACATCTATTTTATACTATCAGAATCAGATTTCCGAAAATTTTTCACTTTTTAGCTTTCAAATTTACGATTTGCAAAAAATCTGTACTTTGTGATAAAAAATGAAGGCCATTTTTGGATTCAGTGTGTAAAGAATCGAGGCTGTTGCTTTTCAACATTTTATTTAACGAAAATTCTATTATTTTTTTCCTGTTATATGTTTAGTACAAGCTGTATATTGCATTAATATTTCAGAATGATTATAGATTTCAAATTTATAATGCAATGTTAATTTTACCATCAACTATATTTTTTATATATCTGAAGATTATTTATATTTCTAGTAAATTTGTAAATGACCCCTATTTCGCAGCAAAAAATATGCTCCAAGTTGAAACAGCCATTACTTCGGTCAGTTTTAGTCGTAGAATAATAGGACTTTTATTTGTCTTACTTGTAAGTGTAATAGGAAAGTTTTACTAACTATAACTTGAAGGATCGGGGGATCGTATAAAAAATTAAATTTCATAATTTTTCAAGAAATGATTCTATTGAGCCAAATCACTTTTTAAATACTTCTTTACCCCCATTTAAAACATTTTTGTAATCGGAACTATATGGCTATGACTAACGGTTTAGGAATTAGCTATTGGACATCGTTGAGAGTGGACATCCTGTATAGGAAATTTTATTATTGCTCTGATATTTGTCACCAGGGTCTAGGAATTTTTAGTCTCATAGATTCCTCTTCAAAATCTACCTCTAGGTAATCTTAATTTCATTTTTCATTCTGAATCTCATTTTTCATTTGGATGGCCCTACTGGTTTGGATATGTAACTAGTTAAAGTAGATTACATTTTTGTTCCAGTGTCCGTACTTTCAATAACTTTATGCCCTTTATCGTCTTTCTCCTCAGCTCCCTAACTTTACGCACACAGGATATTTCGCATAATTCATCAACATTATTATCACCGCCTTCAGGATCTGGTTCAGAAGTGAAACACCCTATTCTATAGCAATCATCTTCTAGTGCAATTAAGTGACATATATCAATTTTAATGCATTTGAAATAGCTTAATGTCATTAAAATGCGCTGCAAACGATTTTTTCCCGTTGACCATAATGTAACGAAATACTTTTGAGTGCCCCTGTAAATAAACTATTAATGCTACAATCTTCATATTGAATACCAAACATCCCATTGTAAACATCATTAACATATATCAATTGCATGGGAATCCGAGTATATTTACGGGAGTTAGGTATATTACACACCGAGACCACAGAACGACACAAAGCGAAACATGCAGTGCAAAAACCGGTCGAAACAAAGAACGAAGTTGTTGCAAACTTGCTTTAAACCAGTTTTTCTAGCGAATTCAAGCGACATGTCTTATGTGTCGCCTTAGTGTGTGACTTGCCTTAGAGCGTGAACAGACGGTCTGACGGACAGACAAACCGCATTCATAAACACTAACTTTATTGGAAAGAGTTAAAAAGTAAAGCACGTTTTTGCACACTGTCTTTCCTGAGTGACTGATGTGTCTTGTCTTTTACCATAACATCGCTATTTGTGAACTGCTGTTAACTACGTAGAATTTCAATAAACTTACAACTTTTTTTGAATCTCCAATTTCACGAGAACCTACAGGAATTTCTCTAATTTCACATCCTCATCCGCCGTCACCCTCTCTCCACTTATGTCATACAGAACCTCAGTTCGGTGTGAGTGAATTGCAATACTAATATGTTTGTTTGGATTGGGATCTTTGGAGCTTCATAACTCATGAAGTCATGGAACACTTGTGTTACACGAAAGGGTAGAAGTTCCTTCAGATGATTTGTAAACAGATTCATTAGCAGCATGGCTATGGCTAGTGATATTTATAAGATAATATTATATGCATTAATATTATAATATATATATATATAGTAATATATATGATTTTATTCATATATAGTACATATTATCTCCACCAAAAGATATAGTGATTCACTAAACTTCAAAGTTCTATTTCTTTAAATTTGAAATTTGCTAACATTTTAACTGAAAAACGGTTTATTGGTTTAATTAAATTAAACAAATTAAAAGTATGTCCATTATTATTACAGAGTGTAGTACTATATAAAGAAGTATCCTTTTGACGATGTTTCGGCCGTTGAATGAAAGATATCTGTTGCAAACGTGTTATAGATAATACCAACCTTAATTTTTTGAGAATTTGACTATTTTTTATTCGGAGTTAAACTTTTTATTGTCAAAACTATTTAAAATAGATAAAACATTTTGTTAAATTCGAACTTTTCAGAAAACTTTATGTAATTTAAGAAAAAAAAGAAAATAAATAAATAAATCTTCTAAGTGAAAAGAATAACAATAAGAAAGGAAAATACATAAAATTTAGTATCGTATTTGCAGTAAGTTTTACCTCAATAAAAACGGAAATTTGGTATTAGGCTTGAAACATTAAATTTAGTTTAGCATGAAGGGAGCCTCGATTTGATCGAAATTAAACTCAGATATGTATTATCCATCACCACAGTAACAGACATTAATCGTGGCATTGATTTACGAGTATCAATAACGATCAAGAAATCTGAATTATTATAAGAAATTATTACGATAAATGATTTTTTTTTTGCTTTTATTTTACGTTGAATTAAAACAAAGCCACGGTTATTTAAATTCTAATTATTTAGCAAGGAATAGAAGTAAAATAACAATTGAAAAAAACTGTACAAAATCACAACGTGCATTCTTTGGAAACCAATAATTAAATTCGTATATTGTAAAACTTTTTAAATGCAATATTAACCTTCCGCATACCAGACCGGTGCAACAGGCCCGATAGATACATTCAAATTGATTTTTCACATTTTAAAAAATGAAAATTTTGTAAATATGTGACTTTTTCTGGAATGTTCTACTCAAAAGAATAGAACATCCCAGAAAAAAACCCATATTTACAGAAATTTCAGTTTTAAAAATAAATTAGAAATATCATTATAAATGTACCTGTCGGGGCCATTGAACCCCTCTGGTAGGCGAAGGGTTAACATAAATCTATTAAACCGAAACAAGCATAAAATATGCAGCTTTATATATGTCGCAGTGTTGGAGAAAGTCCGATAATCTATATGTAGCACGTGATTTTTCTTTCCCGTTTTTATACTCAAAACGGCCATTAAGAGAGCGAACCGCGATTAAATTATTTCAATCCCACCCACCACTGTTACTGTTATCTTATTATTATTATTAGACATTATGCTTTTTGAAATATTCATTATCTTAAGAAAGAAAGAAACGTTTTACAAAAATTCCTTGTTCTAACAGATTTTACTCTATGTAATAAACCTTAATGTAAGTTGATTAAAACAACAATCTTAGGGAGTTTCGAGATTTTTTTAATCTTCTTCTTCAGGAGAGAAAAACAAGACGCCAAACTGTGGAAATAAAGTGGTACTCGAGCGCTCGTAGCTGGTCATATATTTATTTTGACAAAGAGGATTCTCAAATTGAAATTATGTTTGAGGAAAAAACATGAAATAGTGAAATATGCATGAAAGTGCATAACTCTACAATTATTAAAATAATTGAAAATCAGTTATTATTATCCTATTAAAATGCAATTTTTATGGCCTAGTGATATATTTCTTATATTATTCAAAACTGTTTCCAGTCAGATTTAAAAAAATATTTTTCATTAGTCACTAAACAAGCATTTTCTTTGTTTTTCTTAAGGCTGTTCTTAAGTGATCTGCTCAACAAGCGTAAAATGTTTTGACACATTTACAAATTAATTTTTTAACCGAAAGATATAAAATTGGAATGTTTGACCATGGAAGCGATTTGGAATCGAACTGTGTTTTCCATCTTTTGATCAGTAAATTACCTATTGAGTTATAATCGATTTTGATCACGTGACAAACATGTTTTTCACCCATTTTTGAGAAATTATGCCTCTTTCGCGCGGAAATTCGGTTCAAAACGCCCACTTTGACATTATTTTCTGAAAGGCCTATTGCGTTTGCAAAAAAAACGGAAAAAAAACAGCTCGATTACATAGTTTCTGAACAACAACACCTGTTCGTTTCATGCATTTCCGAATAAAAATAAATTAAAACTTTTGTCACAAATTTATCCTTTTGGATTTGAGAACAGCCTTAAGAATTCATTTAGAAAAAATTCATTTCGTATGATACATTTACCAATTAGAAAATGTATTAGTGTATTAAAGTACACATGGTGTTCCATTACCCTCGGGGTCCAGGTACTCAATCGGTAAAGCACGTAAAGTTTCTGGGTTCGAATCCCATCTCGGGCACTTTTTCTCTCAGGTGTAAAAGATCCAATTCGTATAAAATATTTTTTTAATTATTTCTTTCAGATTAATTTAGCACAAGAAGATGAAATAGTAATGTTTATTACGCCCTACTCCGCCCCGCACTTCAATTTATTTTTTCTTTCTTTCTTTTTTTTTTTGAGGAGGGGGGGGGGAGGGGCACACATATTAGAAGGATATTTTGGCAATAAAGTCAGCTTTAATAGAATCAAAATCTGTTATTTTGAAATAAAATAGCGTATTTTAATTTATTAAAACTGGCCAGTCTACAAGAAAAGAACCGATTCCCGAGGAATCGGTCCTTTTCTGAACGGTTCCTCGGATTCGGTGCTTTTTGGAACGATTCCGAAATGGACCGACTCCGAGGAATCGGTCCTTTTCGGAACGACTCCGAGGAATCGGTCCTTTTCGGAGTCGGTACATTTTGGACAGATTCCGAGGAGTCGTTCCGAAAAGGACCGATTCCGAGGGGTCGTTCCAAAAACGACCGAATCCGAAGAACCGTTCCAAAAAGGACCGAATCCGAGGAACCGTTCCAAAAAGGACCGAATCCGAGGAGTCGTTCCTTTTCGGATTCGTTCCGAAAAGGACCGATTCCTTTTTACAGAATGGAATCGTTCCTTCAGTTTCACTGCCGGAATCTTCCTTTGGAGTCGTTCCTCAACAAATGACACATCTCTACTGTTCACCTTCATCTCAATGAATTACACACCCCTAAAAAGCATCTTATATCAAA